>JAGDYQ010000279.1:745617-785617 GCA_021962125.1 Bulinus truncatus | reverse complement strand
ATTTCAAGAACTAATGTATATATATATATATATATATCTGTGAGGGTGGCAAAATGTCATCAGTGGCGTCACCAGGAGAACTGTGGAAGAGGTTCGTCTAGGG
Source organism: Bulinus truncatus (assembly GCA_021962125.1). NCBI lineage: Eukaryota > Metazoa > Mollusca > Gastropoda > Planorbidae > Bulinus > Bulinus truncatus. The sequence continues at coordinate 785,514 of JAGDYQ010000279.1, read as the reverse complement.
CGTCTCTATGTGGCGTCTCTATGTTGCGTGCTACCATTTTAATACTTTTGCCGAGTCTTCCCCAGGCGTCACTAACACGTTACGACCCTGCGTATATGATATATATTTTTTTTAATCAAACGTATGCTTATGGTTCATGCATTTATCGTCCACGCAAGCTCTATTAAAGCCAGTAAAAAAATGTATTTAAAAATGTCTTTTTTATTGAATGTAATAGTTGGCCTGTAGTCAAATAATCCTCTTACAGTCTTATCAAAACAAAAGTAAACAATCGAGTATCTTTTCAAAAATAATACCGGAAAAAAAAAGTCACATTGGTATGCAGGAAATTAATGTTAAGCCGGGCTTCATAGTAAATAGGTCACTTAGGGTCTTAGGCCACGCCTACGTGTACCGTACGATTACAGAGGCGTGAGTAGATTTGGTGTGGTGCCCGGGGATTTTTGAAAACGCCCTACCCTGTCTCAAAGTTACAAACTGATGGTTGACTGCTAAGTATGACCTTCTGAGACTCAACCCCTCATCTACCGTAAAAACGAAATACAAAAAGATAAGATATAAGATAAGATAAAAGGTAAAAGGATGCATGTTGTAGTTTGTATCTAGACCAGGGTTGCTAACAATACTCTTAAATTGTATCGTCAATACCAATACCGATACTTCATGAAAATAGTATCGCCAATACCAATACAAATACTCAAGTAAAAATGTATTGCCAAAATCGATACCAATACAGTACCGATACTTTTGAGAACAACAAAATATTTTTATTTAAAATATAATGAGTTCAAGATTTAAAAAAAAATTAAAAACAATAAAATACAATGTCAAAGCAAAATTTTAACGCTAATCACTTCACAACTTGGCAGAACGTAAGAAAACCATCATTTCAAAACGATCATTGCTTAGCCTAAAACGTAATGGCATAAAAACACGCCCACCCAATGAAAACAGGCGCTCAACTGCAGCACTAGCCGTAAGTCCAGTGTTCAGTTGCAGGCATAGTTTCTTAATGCTTATGCCGGGTGCTAATGACAGCATTTCTCGTGAGTTATCTTCAAGATATCTGTCTACTTCAGCAGAACTGTTACTATTAAGCAATTCGTCCTGGTTCTGCCGCCGTGCAGTCAAACAGGCAAAAAAAAAAATCTTTAGATTCAGATATCTGTACTGCTGACTGAACTGAAGCTGCTCCACCCTGCCGAGTAAGTTGAGTTGGAAATGCACTCAGTGCACTGCAGGCACGCTTTAAGGTTTGTACAACTACAACCTTGTGATCCCAGTTGTCTTGGTGGGGAGGTGGGTGGTGTTGATATTGGTAAGGTTGATGGCTTTGATTATTTACTAGTAGTGATTGAATTTATGTAGATTACTTTTAAAACAAGGTATTAAAATCGCTATTGTTTTTCTGCACATAGCTAATAGAAGCAATAGAAAAGTATTGGTATCGAGTATCGAACATTTTTCGTTTAAAATGTATCGGCGATACACAAATCAATACTTGATATAAAAAGGATCGGCAATACAGCAACCAATACTAAAAAAGTATCGCCGATGCTGTATTGTCCGATGCCGATACTTCGATACTAACAACCCTGATCTAGACAGTAGTTATTGTACTCCTCCTGAGTTCATTATTATATATGTCAGTTTATGTTCATGCTGTTATACTCAAGAATTCAATATTCTTACTGTTACTTTCCATTGTCGTCGACTTCGTACATTAAAGTTGTTCACTGATGTTGTAACATCTACCACAAGTGAGTAGAAACGAACCTCGCAACACTTTCTGAGCAACAATCGATGAGCTATATTTTGCCAATAAATTTAAGGTCCAATCATTGATGTGTTTCAAGGTTGTGAGTATTTGATTGTCAGCAGCGCTCAGCTTAGAGAGAGACCACCTGGTACGACGATAGATTTGTGGGTTGCTCTGTGACGTCAATGTACACAGGCCCGTAGCCAGAGAGGGGCTAGGGGGGGCAGAGCCCCCCCCGTGCATGACCTGAGCCCCCCCCGTGCATGACCTGAGCCCCCCCCGTGCATGACCTGAGCCCCCCCCCCGTGCATGATTTGAGTTTTTTGACAAAATTTTAATAATAACGGCTTTAAAACATCAATCATTTTGTTTAATAAATCAATAATAATAAAAACTTAAAATGTTATATTTTGGCAATCATTCAGGCTATTTATATATACTTACATATATAGCTTATCTAATTTTTGGGCATAAAAGATTGAATCTTATTGAAGTTCACTTCTGGGTATTTTGGGCAGCATTGGCATTTGGTGCTTCAACAGCCGTGTGTGAGAACAGTTTCTCAACCCTCACACGAATGCTCACCCCGTATCGCAGATCAATGTTACAAAAGCGTCTAAGCAATCTTTTCCTGCTTGCATTTGAAAAAGATTTAACAGACAATCTGAATGCTGAAGCATTTTTAGGTAAATTCAGTGCTAAACCCAGGCCTTAGCCAGGTCAAAGTAAGCAGGGAGGCACAAATACTCAGCAAGGGGGCACCTTTACTTTTTCTTTATTTTTTCCTCTTTTTCTTCTTTTTTAAGTGGGGGGGCACGGCCCCCAGTGCCCCATTTGGCTACGGGGCTGGCTAAACCACGAAGTTTGGAAATTTGAAAAGTATAATAATATAAGTTAGCAACAAGTGCCGACGAGTGGGGGGGGGGGGGCAATGCCCAGGGGCTCGGCGAGATTTAGGGACCCGGACTGAGCTGGCCAATCGACTTTTTAAAATATTAATATCAGCCCAGGGGCCCGAAATTTCTGTCGATGGGCCTGTTCCCAACCTTGTAATAGTTTTATATATTGATATCTTCTGAGGACAACTAGCAACTTAAATAAGTTAATAAAATAACATTGGCTTCTGACTTCATTTTTATACATATGTATAATAAAATATTAAAGTACGAACTCCGTGATTTCTGAGTGATGTTATTTAATTTGCAAATTTACTTTTTAGCAGAATTAATTTTATTTTAAATTGAATAATTGCGACTGTTTTTGTTGATAGATCTGTTCTTTGTATTCAATATTTTATAAGCTAAGCTTTATTTATGCATCTTTGTCGTTCTTCCCGGGTTGTACTTTAAACAAACATTATAATAATATAAATCAGGTATCTATTATGTAACAATTGTGTAGCAGAACTATTGGTCAATATATTTATAACAGGAATCAGAAATTGCTCAGCCTCAATAAATTTTTATCATTAAAACTCTTTACTATTTAAATTATTTTTAACAAAACTGCAACATGCCATGCATTATTGAAACGTAGTTAAAAATTATATATTTCTAATTAATAGCTAAACAATCGGTACTAAAATGCACCATTCCAGATATGGAGCTGCGAAAAATTATCGAAATATTTTTTGTTCTAAGACCAATTTTCAACAATGAAAACAGTTCTGCCCCCCCCCCCCCGGTGTCAATGTTTTGCCCTCACCCCCCCCCGGTCAAAGTTGCCTAGATCCGCCCCGATCATTTCTTCGGCACCCCCCCCCCACCACCCGAAAAAAATTCTTCGCCCCCCCCCCCCGCCGAAAATGTCTTCGGCCCCCCCAATCCAATATTCCTGGCTACGGGCCTGAATGTACAGATGGGATGTTCATCTCTAACACCCTGTAAATCAGTGGTTCCCCAACATTTTTCTCACCGCGTACCGGTCAACCTTTGATAATTTCATCGCGGCCCGCTGTGGAGAGGGGGGGGAGGTGGGGGGTTGGGGGGGGCGTTGATTATTTATAATTTAGACTGCTTTGATCTACTGTCACTGTCGCTCACAGCCGCTTAGCTACCAGTTAACCTCTCGTCCATGTAACGTCGCACTATCCCGAGAGAAATACACCGCAGTAAATTAAGAGCAAATAATTTAATATCTCTTGGCCGGCTCAGTACCGGTACCGGTCAGCGGGCCAGGAGTTTGGGGGACCACTGGTATAAATCACTATGGGTCACTTTTTTATGTAATGCCCTTCTTTCAACCCCTCTCCATTAAAAGAATACTTTTACTGTTGCTACGGACCTGAAAGTCCAGGGTTCGATATCTGGTGAGGACCTAATGATAATTCAGTTCATGTTTAATGTACCCAATGTATCCAACCGTGGTGTCTCCGAGGCCATTGCACTATCGGCTTTTGTGGTGGGGATGAAAGAAGGGCAACATAACATCGGCCCTATTAATGGTGAAGAAGTTCTAAACGATTTCATTTCATTCTTACAGAGGCGTCACACACGGTTGCTGTTGAGTTTTCACATAAATTGATGGATTTTATCAATTTGTTTCGTTTTATCCGGACCTTATTTTGTTTTATAAACTTGTTGTCTTTAACCACACATTTCATGTTTACGTGTACTGCATCTGTTAAATAACAAACGTGTTTACACTGACGATAAATATTTACCACTTTCCCCTGATGGCCGGTTTTGTTTTGTTTTTTTGTTGTTATTTTTATTTCTAACTTTACGTTCTTACACGTCTCAGTGCAATACTTAATCATCTACTTTGTTAATCAATAGTTCATGTTTTATGCATTCTGTTTCTTTGTTGTTTTTTTTTTGGCCTTGTTGAAATGTTTGTTCTTTGAAAGTAACATTTGGTTTTGATGTCAAAGTGGCCATAAAGAAATCAATACTGCAGCAAATAAAAAAAATCAATAAACGTTTCATAAATAATGCTGTCAAGCTATATATGTACGTACATTCAATCGATTTTTTGTAACTCCACCTAAAATGATCATACCGGAAATGACGCGTCAACCAGTGCTATTGGAGTACGACTAACTGCATAAAAAATGTATGCCATTGATATCGATTTTCTCTATTTATCGCTCAATTATTTTATGCCATATTAATGCCATCGATATCGGTTTTCTCTATTTATCGGTCAATTTTTAAAAAAAAAGAATATATTTCATTTAGTGTTGTTTTATTTCAATCGTTCTATTTTTCAGCCCTTCACTTTTTGGGTGTTCAAGTGCAAGTGGAGTACACAAACATCCGGAATATGAAAAAAAAACTAAACATGTACTCTTATCAGAGCCGTAGCTAGCTATTGTGGCGCCTTGCGCGAGATACATTTCTGGCTCCCTTCTCTAAATCTGAAAAGAGCAAAAACATTTGAAAGCGCTCTTTCGGCGCCCCTTCCTAGTTCAGCGCCCTGTGAGGCCGCCCGGCCCCGCAGTACCCTGCCTACGCCACTGACTCTTATTGCTCTTATAATTATAAACTCCAATCATTAGTGCACAAACAATCATGAAAACAATCCATGTACTCTACGTTAGATATGTCGATCTGTTTTGTATATTTATCCAACACAATTAATTAAACAATCCAACACAATCTGAAGGTTTACTTTGATGTTGTGTGCATGTTGGAGGTCTGAATCGCCTGAGTAACATAAAAAGAAATGCTTTGACTGTCGCACATCAGAACAAGGGAAACAGAAGGTGAAGTCTGGTTATGTAGTCATTAATATATGTATATAGACATATTCATTGCTTTAATAGGCATATATATATTTATAGTGCTATGAAAGGTATTGCGATATTTATTTATAGTGATTAGTAAAAAAATAATTTTCAACAAACAGGTAGATAGGTAGATGAGTTAGTAAATTGTGCAGGTAGGCAGTTAGATAGACGATGAATGATAGATCGATAGATGTATTGATTGACTGATTGATTTATTATTGACTTATTGATTGATTGATTGACTGGTTGATTGACTGCTTGTTTGATTGACTGATTGATTGATTGACCGATTGATTGATTGACTGATTGACTGATTGACTGATTGACTGATTGATTGGTTGGCTGATTGATTGATCGATAACCCAGTTTGTAAGTATATTTAACATATAACCCTTTACCTAAATGAGACTAACCAGTTTGATAAGTAATACAAATGTATTGTGTCTATTTTCAGACCTAATAGAAAACTGACAGATATAATGCTGATCATTTCTATATTGCCTAAAGTTATTGCCTGTTTACTACTGTGCAACTTTGGTAAGAGAACCGATTAATTCATATACCGCATATTTGTAATAAGGGAAACATTTACTACATTGATTCTACTTGAATGTTGCAGTCATGCAGTGCTCTATTTAAGAAAAAACCAGTGCCGGAGATGAAAAAGATTTTCTGCAGAGCCGGGCATAAATGTCTATAATTTCATCCCCGGCTGGGATATATTAGCTAAAGCAGAGCCGGGGATGACAGGTCTCACTTCCGGGGATATCCCCGGCATCCCCGGCGGTAAATCGAGCCCTGCAGTCATGTCGTGCAAGCGTGAGTGTTGCTGGTCATAACAGTTGGATAGAAAAAATGTATTGATGTTTTTTATGCTATAAACAAAGGACAAACGAAAATAATTTTATATATTTGTATAAATTATTAGACTAACAACATATACCATTTATATATAAATAAATTTTATATATATATATTTATATTTATTTATTTATTTCAACTTGTAGTTTTTTTTTTATTATGAATGATTATGCTAAATATATTCAATAAACACAGTACCTTTATGTAACTATAGAATGGTACTGTGTTTATTGAATATAGAGCCAGTCGAACTGTGTGTCTCTTAGGAATCTGGTGCCTAGAATATGTCAGGCAGTTGCGCAGTAGACTCGATATAAGGCGGATGTTATCTGTACTCCTACTAAGTGTAATGTAGTCTCTTCTTCATTTTTCATTTGAGACTTAACAATACTTACGTTTGGGGGTAAGAGAGGGAGAGAGAGAGAGAGAACCTAAAAGACATACATATACAGAGAGGTACACGGATAGATCCATTAATAGGATATGTTGATTAGTGATCATTGATTGACTATAGTATATTGAGTAAGGATTTATCAAAACAGCCTATTTAAATAGTGTACATCTGTTTTTATTAAATAGCCTAATGGCGCGTACTTGGCTAGTGCTTCTAGTACTTGGCTCGCACGTGGCTCGTACTTGGCTTATACGTGGCCCGTACCAGGCTCGTACGAGGCTCGTACTTGGCTCATACGTGGCCTACACTTGGCCCGTACTTTGCTCGTACTTGGCCCGTGCTTGGCTCATACTTGGCCCGTGCTTTTATTTTAATTGGCTCGTACTTTGCCCGTACTTGGCTTGAAGGCTGTGTAGTCTGCCGTTGTCTGAGCTCGTACAAAAGCAAACAGCCTTTACTTTTTTCCAGCAAATAACATGTTCCCATTTGAAAGATGGGTTGACTCAAATGGATTGATAAGACCCAAGACAAGTGCCGACAATCACCAAACCAGAATTACGGGACGTTCCTGTTGGTGATCGTGAGATCAAAGACAATCGTGTTCCCTTCCAGACAGTAACATACTGAGCGATGTTGAATTGAGGATTGTTTTACAATGTGACTGAACTTCTTCATTCAGATTTGTTTTCAAATGTCCGTTTTTTTCCTCCAATTTTCTAGACTGGGGTGTTGCAGAACACGACTTTGACAGTGAAGAAGATTTTAATTCAGAGGAAGACTCTAATGAGTCAGAACTGGACAAACGCAATTCGCGTCAACTGGCAAACTTAATCCGGCGCTGTACAGGCAGGACGGCATCGCAGTATTTGGGCTACGGGTGTTATTGTGGTTTAGGGGGGAGGGGAACACCCGTAGACGTCACAGATGGGTAAATATTTTGGAGTCTTACACTATAATCTGTTCTAACACAGTCGATATAAGGTTGTTGTTTGTTTGTTTATTGTTTTGTTTTTTATTGGTTTGGGGGGGGGGGGGGGGGTTGGAGCTCTTTGTCGTGGATTTTAAGATATCTGGCTGCATCAAATGTGATTGGACGTTGTACTGTACGGAGTCCTACTAATACCAGTTATAGCTTCAGATTTGTCTTACAATGATCTCTTTGACGGTGGGGGCTATGCCAGCCCTAATTTTGCCGCGTAATTACGACTGCGAGTTACAAAAACATCAATGCTAGTAACTAAAAAAATTGTCCTTTAAATTATAAATTTATATTTGAATTTATATTTATTATTTATGACAAGACATATACACCAAAAGTAGGGTGTCTTCACATTAGATGTTTTGTTAAATTGCAAATGAAAGCAAAGATCATTTCATCATAGTTTCTATAAATACTATTGTATGACTTACTCAGCATACTTCCGATATTTTGCAGGTGCTGTCAAACGCATGACGCCTGCTACACTGCCACTTCCTGTACAGCGACTCACATAGTCAGGTATAGAGTCAGGTGCAGGAAACGGTGCGACTGCACATGCCGTGGTGAGAACACGGGGAAGTCATGAACTAATGTCATGAGTAAAAATTGTTGTGTAAAGGGTTCTTATGGGAGGCACTCCAAATACATTTGTCCACAGAATTAGAACTCATAAACAGAGTATGGAATAGCACCACATGAAGTTTGTTTACATACTAGCTGTATCCTGCAAAACCTTTGCATAGAGTTATATCCCCTTAGGCTTGATTGGTAGGCTAGGTTATTTTTGGTTTCGGGCAGATCCGATTTTTTCATGATTGTATTTTAAACTGGAATACTGTTGTATTACTTCTTGACTTTCGATTTAACGCAGAACCCAACTTGCTATTATTTTATTAGATAGCATAATGAGCCACGGACTGTCCCATGTATCTCTCATAATCTCTCATAATACTAAGTTCACAGAGAAACACTGTTATCAACAATTCACACATCACCTTATACTTCACTATTTAAAGAACAGTCACGTCCCGCAACTTCAACCATCAAAGCCTAACGATCTGCCCTCCCCCACACCCCCGGGGTCACTAACTGTTTATATACGGTAACAGTCTCTGTGTGAGGGACGTCAAGAAGACCACTATTTCCAGGTGTCATGTTCACTCACCCATGTCTTTTGTCCCATCACTACCCTGAACTCTATAGTCGTTATCTCCCCTTTACCCCATGTCGTCAGTCAACTATGAAACGAAACACAACAAAATAATGTCACAGTCCATTGGGCGATATAAATCTGATATGTCGAAGGAATGTGTTAATAAATAGTATTCTATTGTACAATAGAATAGTATTATTTTATGTTTTTTGATTTAACTTAGATTGCTTTGTCTGGCTGATGGAAAATGTCCATCTTTTTTTAGTGAATGAGTCATCTTAACTTTATCCTTGCAGTAATTTATTTATTCAATTATTGATGAGCTATCCAAGTTAAATAAATAGATAGTTGATAGATACATAGATTAATTAATAGAAATAATTATAGACATTTATAACTATTTATTAGATAGATAGATAGATAGATAGATAGATAGATAGATAGATAGATAGATAGAAAGATAGATAGATAGATAGATAGATAGATAGATAGATAGATAGATAGATAGATAGATAGATAGATAGATAGATAGATAGATAGATAGATAGATAGATAGATAGATAGATAGATAGATAGATAGATAGATAGATAGATAGACAGACAGACAGAGAGATAGATAGATAGATAGATAGATAGATAGATAGATAGATAGATAGAGAGATAGATAGATAGATAGATAGATAGATAGATAGATAGATAGATAGATAGATAGATAGATAGATAGATAGATAGATAGATAGATAGATAGATAGATAGATAGATAGATAGATAGATAGATAGATGATAGATAGACACTTACCTAACCGCTATACACGGACGTCATTTTCTCAAGTTTGGCACATGATAAGGAGGGGGTGGTGGGGGTTGTACTTTTTAAGTTCCGCCCAAGGTGATACACAGCTAGGTAAGCTCCTGATAGTCTGCATCTTCTTCCCCATATTACAGACCCCGTTGGTCCCTGTGAGTACCAAGCCTGTCAGTGTGACGTGCGGCTGGCCAGGTGTCTAGCCCGTGCTGCCTTCAATCCAGCCAATATTGGTTTCTGTCCGAATTCCACCACCACCGCCGCCTCCAAGCCTACCAGAACCACGACGACTGCATCTACCACATGGACGACTCGCAATGCCACATTCCCTGATGTCACCTCCAGCCCGACCTCTAGCACCAGCAACGCCGGCTCCAGTGAAGGCACAACGGGGGTACCAACCACTCAGGCTGACGTCAGCAGCCAAACAACCGCCCCCGGTGACGTCAGCAGCCAGACGTCAAGAACGACTACCCCGGTCATCACCAACGTCAGTGATTCCACTGTTAACACAACCACCTTCGTAGATACCAAGGTCGAAAACACGACAAACACAACATCCATGGGTGGTTGTGCATGAGGAAATAGTACTACCATGACAAATAACACTGGCAGTACCAGTCAGCTAATGTAAACAACACAAGTCTCGGTGCATTCAAAAAATTTACATTTTGAGCAATATCTACATTTTTTTTTCATTACAGTTTAAAAAAAAACTGTCAATATATACAAACAAAAAAAACCACGAAATAAAAAACTGATTATTATTTTAAAGTCAATAAAATCATTATTCAACTTTAGAACTGTTTTATGACTTTTTTTTACATTTCAAATTCGTAAATCAATATAAATTATCGATTATTCAAATGAGACAATACATATTACTATCTTGGAATAAGGATTTTTTTTTCTATTTTCGTTACATCTATAATGAACAAAAAATCAATTCCTGTTCTACCTGTCGTCTGCCACACAAGATGGCGGCAACATTTATTTGTCCTGTATTGAAAGAGTTTAAGTTAGACGCCATTCAAATATTTCTTTTAAATGTTGCTAAGAGATACTACAGTGCCCTTCTTCCATCTCCACCACAGCCGGTAAGCACTGGTCACGAAAGCACTATGTGCGACGTGAGGGGGAACTTTCACCAGACCAGAGAGGTTCCGGTAATTCTATCCAGAGATAGAACCCAGGGCTCTCGGATGATAGTTAAGCGCTGCAGCGCACAACCACACGACCACCGCACTAAATGAACTTTCTTTATGCAGTTATCAGAAACGGGTTAATTTTTTTTCTCCTTTCTGAAATATATAAATATATCTTGACGAATCTCATTTTTCTATTTTAAAATAACGAATAATTTGTATTGATTACAGTGATAAAATAAACATCGATCTTTGTAATAATTAACATACAGACTAAGACTCTATGTACAGAAAAATATTATAATTCTGATTCCTAGATATAAATGAATAATATTCTTGTAGTTTGATTTGGTTGGAGTAGATCGATAGATACATACATATATATATATATATATATATATATATATATATATATATATATATATATATATATGTTACGGCCAATGTCTGCTATTGACCTGCTTAAGTGGTCAGTGTTCTTAGTTACTGGCAATTTGAAGACATTCGATGGCCAATGTGAACATTGGCTGGATGCGACCGACAATTGTCCGAGTATCGAGTGCAAGAGATAACATCGATTACGAACTTTTTGAACATTGAACGCAAGGTACATTTTTTATTAAATTTAAACAGATTTAGTTGAGATTTGTAGTTTTTGTCTGTCTGTCTGTCCGTCATCACCCTAGATCTCAACAACCATAAGTCCTAGACCCATGATGTATATATCATTTTGTAGGTATTGGCCTGCCAAGTGTACATCAAAAGTTCATTTCGCGATCTGACCTCTGAGGGTCGTAAAAGGGGGCTTATAAAGTAACGTTTTTTACTATATAAGCTATATTAATAAAGGAGCGCCCTATATCTTAGCAATTATAAGTCCTAGACCCATGATGTATTTATCATTTTGTAGGTCTTGGCCTGCCATGTGTACATCAAAAGTTCATTTTGCGATAGGACCTCTGAAGGCCGGGCTTCAGGGCTCCTAAGGGGCTTATATATTATATATATAGCCCCATTCTACACCTTGTACGTTCAATAACCCATTCATTTGGTGCGAAATACTGCAGCACGTAGTTTCACCAAGATTTATTAAGAAACTCATCAAATGAAATAGTAAGCTTGTGTTCTGAGTTTAATTGAAAGTATCAGGGCTAAGCAACAATGGACGGAGTTTACGGACGATTCAATGACTACAATTTCGAATGTTTTCAATTATGAGTCCTATTTCAGTAACCACAAACCACTTGTAGTTAGATTTAAGAGAAAATATTTTTTTTTCAAATATAAAGAAACGTCTTTATAATATTTTTTTTACAGATATATGCATTACACAATTGAATTTATAAACATTTCCAAAATTTACAAATATTTATTGAAAGCTAACAAACGTACTGATACATAACATGAAAATGCGCTAACACGTCCTGTGTCCAGAATGGAACAGGCTTAATTGCTTGTTTTATTTTGTATACTAATTGAAAAAAATTTAGCTGGCCAATAGCTGATATTGGCCGACTAGAAGACATTGGCCGTAACATACGCATAATTGTCCTATCCGTAGTTGTCACCCCTTGATTTGTTATTTTTGTATTACTCCCCTTTTGGCTATATGTCAGTGTTCTTGTGGTTGTGACCTGTCGTTCATTGAGGTCAAGCATGCTTCGGTGACGGCCAGTGACAGGTATGACTGGTGCCGCGTGAGAGTGATTGGTCAAGGATCACATGTGACTGCAGAGAGGGTACGCTGATGAGCAGTCCCGAGCTGGCCGGGGAAGTCTTGGGGGCAGTCGCACGTCGTGGTCTCACATGGTAGTGTGTGAAGTCCCTGTAAGGATGAGATGAAACCTCTTAGATCCTATAAACCACTAAAGGGACGGTTTTTGCAGTGCCCTTTTTTCATCCCCACCATAGACGATAGTCCAACGGCCATGAAGACACCACAGGGTTGTTTCACTGAGGAGGAGTGAAGATGATTTTCTGTGTGAGTAAAAGTGCTTATTCATTAACGTTGTAGTGAGATGAGGTCAGACAGATGTTACATAGATACATAGATAGATAGACGGACGACAGACAGATAGATAGATAGATTGATTGATAGATAGATAGATAGATAGATAGATAGATAGATAGATAGATAGATAGATAGATAGATAGATAGATAGATAGATAGATAGATAGATAGATAGATAGATAGATAGATAGATAGATAGATAGATAGATAGTTAGATAGATAGATTTGAACTTTTTATCTCTCCCCCCTGCATGTATTACATACAGACCATCTTGGTGTAATGTTATCCTTGCTTGTTGCTCACTGTCCTATATAATTCACGAAACAATCTATTACTTTTGTTGATAAGTCGTCGATCGACACTTTTTTCCTCATCATCTTCAAATATTACTTACAATGGTTGTTATTTGCTAAACATATTAGCATTTCTTGGAATGTAACAGTTGGTAAATTACATCGATCCAATGTATGTTGTTATAGAACACTAAACATCGACACCTCCATATTTACAAACATCATTTTGGTGTGGGGAGGAGTGTGGGGGGGGATCCAATCTTATAGATATCGATTTTTCACTAATCCTATTCAAAACGGAAATGCACGGATGTGGCTAAGATTAAAGGGGCTTCCAGTTTTTTTAAGTTTCATCGTCTTATGGAAATAATCGAACTTCAGTACACACTGCGTTAATAACCATTTTCAAATATTCTGTAAAGTTTTTTTTTTAATTACAACTATCTACATTAGCAGGGCCGGTCTTACGAATTGCGGGGCCCAATTTAATGGACGCTTGCAAGGCCCCCTCTTCTAGCCTGTGACAAGAGCCATGATTGATGGTGATATGCGAAAGGTAAATTGCGGGGCTTGGATCTATCGGTCAAATTGGCCTGAGGTCTGCCCTGTATTTTAATATCACAAATCGGAATTGGTAGATTAGAGAATTGCTTCACGCCCCCTTTTTTTTTTAGGCTCGTGGCACACTTAAGAAATGTACTCAAGAATCGCATTAGAGATTTAAGCATATTATAAAAATAAGTACATTAATTCTCAAACTTACGTGTGAAGGGTACCTGCAGACATAATTGTGCACCTTTTGGTGCACTGTACCAGTCGACAAACAAGGTTGAGAACTGTTGATTTGATGACAAAATTTTAAACCAAACAACAATACAGTATCTTTGGTATGTACAGTCGACAAACAAGGTAGATGAAACTGCTGATTTGATGACAAAATTTTAAAACCAAACAACAATACAGCATCTTTGGTATGTACAGTCGACAAACAAGGTTGAGAACTGCTGATTTGATGACAAAATTTTAAACCAAACAACAATACAGTATCTTTGGTATGTACAGCCGACAAACAAGGTTAAGAACTGCTGATTTGATGACAAAATTTTAAACCAAACAACAATACAGTATCTTTGGTATGTACAACCGACAAACAAGGTTGAAAACTGCTGATTTGATGACAAAATTTTAAATCAAACAACAATACAGTATCTTTGGTATGTACGTTACCTAAACATCGATCTGTTGTGTATGTTTCTACTGCATAAACAAACCCCCAATCAAATACAACCATATGTTTTCATGAATCGGTTGGTGTTGATTGCGTCTCACCTCTTAGACATCAAAGTTTCGGTTGATCTTTTTTTCCCTGTTGGTTTTATCATAAATAGAAAGAGTCTTTGCCATATAACGGAAGGTAATCAGGTTTTATAAAAACAAGTTTTGCTGAAGGTAATGTCTCTCTATATTTTATTTATATTATAAAGATGGGATGAAACTTTATAATATCGAAAACAACTTGGTTTTGAGTATTGCCATTTGGCTTGGAACATTTGAGTTAATATCCATTCATTGAAAATTCGAAAGTATGAAGACTATATAGAAGATGGTATCTGAACATCCTATAGATTCCGTTTGTTCTTTACATTGGTATCAAGAACGAAATCGGATGTAGGCCTATACAAAATTTTAGGAAACGGTATCTGAACGTTCTATAAATTCTGTTCTTTCTTTATATCAAAATCAAGAACGGAACCAGAAGTTTACACAATTTTACGGAACGGTTTCTGATTATGTACTTTGCCATTAAAAATACTGTGTTGTCTCGTTTTTTTAAAACATACAATCTTTCCAAATATGATTATTTAAAACAACAAGCAATTCATTTTAAATTAGAGAAATAAAAGAATGTAAGAGACTTATTGAAACATTGACCTCTCTTAAGATGCAATCTGGGGTATGGGAGATGGCGGGGGGGGGGTCGGTGTGGAGCAGAATAGAGTGTTTGAAATGGGAATTCAAGTCAGTTATAACCGTAGGTAACGAGACAATGTTGAGATAGAGAAAGAGAGAGAGACTGAGATTTGACCACATTTTATATTATCGTACTTTGTGACTAAACAACACAAAATAGTTCAATCACACCAAAAAAAAAAAACTGCACCCACATAAAGGAGCGGCAAATTATGTGCCCGTGGGAACCTTAGAGTCCGAAGACTCCTGTGTGTATGCCCGCCACTACTCGACAACAAAACAAAACTAGGTACATTTTGTCACTTTTTTTTTTCGTGGGAAGGGGAGATGGCAGTGACTTAGAAAATGACTTCAAAAAAATGTATTAATTGTATATCAATATTAAAAGCTTTACTTTGAAAATGTTGTATTTAATAAATACATTAATTTGAACTGTGATGGTGATGGTCACGTGACAGAAACATTGAGTATTCATTACGCTAGTGAATACAAAGATATATTCAACTGTATTTATAGGGGGGGGGGGAATAATGCTCACCCCAGTGTTAATTATAACCTTTTGCAATTATTTCAGTGTTTCACATCGTTAAGGGAAATTTTAAAATGTATTCTTTTTTTCATTTTTGTTGAAACAAAGCTCAACTAACAAAATGGCCGTTATCCCTAGATTGTTTAAAGTAGCTGCATGTCTCATGATTCTGCTCCATGTAGGTAAGACAATGTTTGGTTGGTTGTGGTTAATCTGATTTTGTTTTTTCATCACAATGAACAATTTCAGTTCATCAAAAGTAGCCTTCTTTCGCTGGATCACCTGAACAATAGAAATATTGGTCCCTTGTCCAGCGTCAAATCTAGGGATTTGGGGGTCCGGGAGGGGGGGGGGCTTGGCCTCTTTTGGCGCCCCTGCATTTTGACATTAGACACCATGACATGAGATAATGTTCTTAATATTTATCGTAGAAAGATTATGGGGGCCCCCCTCAAGCTGGGGCCGGGGGGGACTTTCACATTTGGACCCCCTCCCTCCCCATCCTAGGTAAGCCTCTGCGCCCTTGTCCCACGGTTTTTTTTTATTGTTAACTACTGACATTTGCTGCATTTTGATATTGTGTACGTTTATTATATGCTATTGGTATTGACTGATTGGGATACGAGTTTTATTTACAGACTAGCTGTACCCTGTGAAACATTTGCATAGAATTATATCTCCTTGGGCTTGATCGGTAGGCTAGGTTATTTTTGGTTTCGGGTAGTTCCGATTTTTTTCATGATTGTATTTTTAAACTGGAATACTGATGTATTAATTTAAAGTGTCATCTGCGTCCAATTTTCTAGCGTGGTGCTATCCAGAGAAGATTTCTGAATCGAGGCTGAGCAGACGCTTAGTGTGGCCTGACCTGACAAATTTAATCAAGCGTTGTACCGGACGGTGTTCCCTGAATTACCTGGGCTACGGATGTTATTGCGGGAAAGGAGGCAGCGGCACACCAGTGGACGTTACCGATAGGTAGTTTCTGAGCGAATCGCACAATTCATGGATAAAATATCGTTGCTGTTGTTATATATTTTATGCACGTAATATAAGTATTATAGTGTACTAGCTGTACCCTGCAAAGGCTTTGCGTAGAATTATATTCCCTTAGGTTTGATCAGTAGGCTAGGTTATTTTTGGTTATGGACAGATCCGATTTTTTCATGATTTTTAATACTGTTGTTTACGTTTGACGATTTTAAACTGGAAAACTGTTATATAAATTCTTAATTTTGATTTAACGCAGAACCCACACCGCTATTATTTATATAGATATGTGATGAGACTAAACTAGTTTTAAGGATCGGGTTGCATTACACATGAAGGTCACGGGCTTAAATCCTTGTGATTGTCGTTGTTTTTCTCAGGTTTCATACGAAGTCTTTAAATCTACCCGTGGGCACCTGACTTAAAAACGGCAAATTATTCCACAGTGTTTTATCTGACTGGCTCATTGACATTTTATTTTCATCCATTGCGACATTGACATTTACAGGTGCTGCCAGATCCATGACGCCTGTTACACCTCGACTTCCTGCAAAGTGACTCACCTGACTCCTTACAGCTATGGGTGCGGATCAGGCTGCAATTGTTGGTGCAATGGTGAGTACATGAGGATAACAGGATGTTGTACAAACTTTTTTCTGGTGCTGTGAGCATGATACAGATTTTTTTACATAAGCAGTACTTGTTAGATATAGGCTCATTTTTTTTCCCAGGCAGCTGTAGTCCTTGCTAGATTATAGAGACCTAAAAAGCTGTAGTCGTTGCTAAATGCTACTGTTCTAATTAAATGTGGTCATTTGCTAAACGATACAGACCTTAGCAGGTGTAACCCTTGCTAAATGAATGCTACAGACATAAACAGCTGTTTTTTTTTTTTTTTTTGCAAAATGCTACACTACTAATGAACTGAATCTATTCAATGTCGCAACCTCTGCAGCTGTAGGCATTACAAAAGCAGACATGAAGGGCATAAGATATAACGTGCCCACCATGGCACCCATCGACTAATGCCCATGTGCCCGCAAAGTCACATCGAATCCGTCCAAACTCTAACCCTATTGTTGTTGTTTTTTTGTATACAGTTAGTCACAATCTGCGAAACCTATCAGCTACTTCTCGCCTAAAACTTCTCCGTGATCAACAGAATGGCCGTGCTGTATATCATTCGAATGTCGACTTGAGGGTCCCGGGTTCGATCTCCAGTGCAAGCCAGGGGAATTGTTTAGGTCAGGGTGAAAGTTCCCTTCAAGTCACCCGTGGTGCCTCCATGGAAATCGCACTATCGGCAATGGTGGGGATGAACAAAGGGCACTCTAAAAAAAAAATAAAGCACCATAGAGGTTTATAAGATCTAAGAGATAATCACCACCTCCTTACAGGGACTACACAAATGGTCAACACTGAAACTGTGTTTTTTCTTGGGTTTTTTTTTTCAGATAAAGTGGGTTCTTGTCCCTACGAGGCCTGTCAGTGTGACGTTCAGCTGGCAAAATGTCTGTCTATGGCTAAATATAACCCTGCTCATAAAGGTTTCTGTCCCAATTCTACAACCACCTCGACCACCACCACGACAACGACTGGCACGACGAGTGAAACCACACCTGATGAACTAACCACTACCACTACCACGACGACGACTGGCACGACGAGTGAAACCACACCTGATGAACAAACCACCACCACCACTACCACGACGACGACTGGCACGACGAGTGAAACCACCACACCTGATGAACTAACCACCACCATCACTACCACCACCGAGGGAACTACAAGCGTCGACACGAGTGAAGGCACCACCGAGCTCTTCACGACACCCGGTGACTTCAGCACCCAGACGACCACACCCTTTGACGTCAGCACCTTGATCACCACGCCCGGTGACGTCAGCACCGTGATCACCACGCCCGGTGACGTCAGCACACTGACCACCTCGCCAAGTGACGTCAGCACCGTGATCACCATGCCCGGTGACGTCAGCACACTGACCACGACGCCCAATGACGTCAGCACACTCACCACCACGCCCGATTACGTCAGCACACTCACCACCGCGCCCGATGACGTCAGCACACTGACCACCGCGCCCGATGACGGCAGCACACTGACCACCGCGCCCGATGACGTCAGCACACTGACCACCACGCCCGGGGAACTCAGTTCCACCACGCACATCCCTTCCAGCGACTCCACCACCACCGGGTTCATTTCCGATGAAGACGTTGATGTCTTCGACGTTCCAGAAGACTTCTGCACCGTAGAGTAGACAGTGTCTCAGCCTCTCCATAGACACCGTCAACGTTTCAGGTTTCAAATCTCAATACCTTCCACTGTCATTGATGATTTTTTCACCTGAGGTTTAAGATCATTCATAGCCCCCCCCCCTTTCCATTTTTTTCCGCAGAACCATTCAACTGAGGACTAGAAACCCCAAAACTATATAAAGTTAAGACAATAAAAATATCTTAGACTATAGGCCTGAATACCATCAATCTTAATGGAAGCTAAAAGATCAATGAGGGAAGAGTACAAAGATAGGAAAAATATTTTTTTATTTAATCTATGTCAATACAAAAATAACTCAACATTAAAGGTGTTTTATTTACTTCCTCTTCACATTACATGGGTGTAGAGTAGTGTAGTTCATCAAATTTTTGGGGAAGAGGGGGGAGGGGGCGCGCTTGGCAAAAGTGCCCCGTAGACGGGCCTTTCTTGGCACCAGATTTAATAGACATCAATACTGGAATACATTAACACTTTTTGTTGGTTTTCTTTTTTTTCAAATGGAGATTGTGGGATGAGCCTAAGCAGTTGCTTGATTCGCCTATCCTTACGAATGCATCTGCTGACCAAGCCCTGACACGTCAGTATCCAAATGACCACCCCACCCACCCCCCTCCAATCTCTGAAACGTCCCAATGACATCGCCCTGAACGCCAGTGGCGAAATGGATCTGAAAAGATTAGTTGCAAGCATGCAGCAGGGGGAGGGGGGCCCATTATATGGTTTGATTTTGTGAATACTTATTGTTGGGGCCCCCACAATGTCTACTGTTCAAGGGGGGAGCCCATTCTATGGTTTGATTTTGTGAATACTTATTGTTGGGGCCCCCACAATGTCTACTGTTCAAGGGGGTGGGGCCAGTTTTCATTGTGCAAGTGTTGACTTTAGGGATAGACCGCCATTCTAGAAATCTATCATGTATAATGTGTCCTAGCCCAGGGGTGTTTTCACTACCTTTTTGTAATTATTTTTAACACCTGAATGGACTTGTCATGCATCTGTTATCCCAAGTGGTTTGGGGTGGGGAAGCTTAGGTAAATTTGAGAGCTTTAGTCAGATTACGTTTAGGGTTGATAGTAAAAAAAAAACAACTTTCAAGGGCAGAGGTAGAGGGTAGAGAAGGAAAGGAAAATTCTTACTTCGACCTAATAAGGTCATATTATAATTATAATTACAAGGTTGATGTCTGAAAATAAACGGTTAGATTTGTTGTGTTTTAATTCCTTTCGGGTGGTGACATACGACTTGCCTGTAGAGTATGTCTATTATCTGTATAAGTAAACATATTTTATAGAACCAGTGCTGTCTTGTTCTATCAAAAAAAATTTTGAAAGTATCGAACCTTACCAAATGTCAGCTCATTATCACCGTGCGTTCAAGCTAACACCCTTCACCCACCACACACGCGCGCACGCACACCCACTTAAACAGCCTGCTGACAGGACGGTAAGGACAGAAGACTACCAAATGTTAACCTTTATTATAATCTAGTAAAACAAAGGCCCGGTACCCAGACCGGCTATTAGGCACGCAGTGGGAGTTGAAAATGGTGATATATATTTGAGCGTGTTAACAATCAGTCTATATACAAAAAATAGCATGTCTATGTACTCGAAGTGGCCCCAAAGGACATGAACAGATTATTGTAGCCAAAACACATTTCAGCGACACTTAATAATACATCAAATAAAGTTCATATTTTATATATTTCATCCCAAAGAAAATAATCCTCATTTAAAAAAATTGGGAGCCAAATCTGCATTTATTACACTAAATAAGAAGTACACTAAATAAGTTGTATACTAAATAAAACTAAATGCCAGAGCCGCACTTAAGGAGCCAAGGAGCCACATGCGGCTCCGGAGCCGCACTTTGCCGACCACTGGGTTAGACGATTATGTATTAGATACACATATTTACTGTTACCAGATATGTAAGGGTCACAAATGGGGATTTTGAGGTTAAGGATAAACATACCGCATGCTAAAAACTATTCATGTTTTATAGCATATTATGCTCGTGATGTTGGCTGTGTTACTTATTTTGCCATTGACTGTCACATTTTATTGTCCAGATACGAAAGTGATTTTGGCCGTTTTACTTTCCAATACTAATCTAGACATTTTGTTTTCACTCGGAATCCGCCGTACAGGCCCTTTGAGTGCGGGGGGGGGGGGGGGGCTGCGTTTTGTCTAGCCCCCCTCTGCTTATTTGCTCTACTTAGTAACATTTATTTCCTGCCGCCCCCCCCCCCCCCCATCATGCTATTGTCTGGCCCCTGCTGTAGAATTCCTGACCCCTGCTGTAGAAGTTTCACGCTACGGGGGCTGCCGCCGTATATTAAGTTGTGGAGATTGTAGGGGAAAATTCTATAACACTTTCAGTTCAAATAGATGTTTTCATTGAAATGTGTACTTAATCTTTATATTTAGATATCTAGAGCTTTATTAAAATAATTTCTTTCTAAATTATTTAAGTTATTCTGACCGTTTTCGCAACTCCAAACTTCTATTTATTTTTTTTTATTTAAATGTTTATATGGAAAAAAGATACAATCAATTTTGAGGCAAATTTTAGTGAAAGATTTTTTTTTTTTTAATTTTCCATACTTGTTCGTGCTCCATTATTTAGCAATAAATTTACTGTTTTTTATCCTGATTGACAAATACGAGTTTTTAAAAATTCTCATTATACTAATCAAGGGATTAGCCATGTTTAGCTATAATGAACGACAATAATAAATGCGTTAACTCCCTTGCATTAATTTTACTTCAAATATGAGTTTCCAGCTGAGATACTCGCACATCAATTGCTGGAAAGTGAGGATTGAAATGTGTCTGTTGCAGCCCCGTAGCGTGAGAATTCTACAGCAGGGGCCAGACATTCTACAGCAGGGGCCAGGCAATAGCAGGGGGGGCAGGTAATACATTTTATTAAGTAGAACAAATAAGCAGAGGGGGCCAAACAAAACGCAGGGGGGGCCGGCCCCCCGCACGCAACGGGCCTGGTCTGTTGATCTGACATCAGGACGAATTTCCTTGCCCCATAACTTTTGCTATTTAAACATAATAAGATTAAAATTTATTGCAAAAAAAAAAAAAAAATAAAAATATATTTTTAGACAACGATTAGTTATAAAGACAGTAGTTATCGTCAATTGTTTTTGTTTAAAAATATGTGCAATAAACAAACACGAACATAAGGTTCATTTCTACAATTGTGTTATACTTTACGAGTTAAGTTGTTTTAATTTTTCTTTGATTGAAATTTACCACATTTCGATAATTAACTCGTAATTTTGATATTTAATTCATTTAATTGTTTACTGGTTTTCAATAAGTTAAACATTAGTCTGATTATTTATGTAAAGAATTATGCTGAATTCTTCAGTAGACCTAGGTCACGACTTGATCTTCAGATGTGCCAGGTTGGACATCGGTAGTATTACATCGACCTTTGTTGGCCTCATTGTATGTGGCCCTGGACAGACACTGTGCCAACTCTACGTCACAAGTACATGCCTCATGTCTACAAGTTTGATTCAAATCTGTGAAAGATGAGGAAACATATTTCTCAACGTTTTGTTCTTGTTTGTTTAATGTCACGCAATGCCGTAACCTGTTGTACAATCAAACAGCAGAAAAGCCGACAGAAAAAATGGGGCTTTACTCTTAAAAACTTATATAATTACTAGCTGTACCCTTGCAAAAACCTTTGCATAGAGTTAAATCCCCTTAGGCTTGATCGGGAGGCTAGGTTTTTTTTTTGTTTGGTTTCGGGCAGATCCGATTTTATTTTAAACTGGAAAACTGTTGCATTAATTCTTTACTTTCGATTTAACGCAGAACCCACACAGCTAATATGTATATAGACTAGTAATAATAATAAAAGGGATAGGTGGTCGAGTGACGTAGAGCGCTCGACTGTTGACCTGACATTGGTTAGAACAATTAGAATTTGTTCCCCTGTCTGAATGTAGTTGGTTAAAAGTTCCCCCCTAGTCCGGCCAGCTTTAAATGGGTACCTGACTTTAAATTGTGGAAGTAAAGGCTGCTTGCGCGTTGGGCTAACCACACAATCCCTTTACATTATATCGATTTTTAATCGGGCTTTCCAAGACTTGGGGGACTCTTCCCAACCCCGTCTTCCGGAGGCCCTGCAGAGAGAGAGAGGTGTATGTATACATTTCACGACTTTCAAGACGACGCCATGAACAACATTTTTATCTTATTTGGGACTGGTCGTCTCCATGACTGAGGAATGTAAAACTGTCTATAAAGAGACAATGCGTTTCCCATCTAGTCGAAAGTTCCTTCCGGTCAATGACCTCTCCTTTCTTTTCTCAAAGCCTGCAGTTTTATTAATGCGTTTAAGTTGATAAAGACGGTGTAGGGTTTTACATATAAGCTACAAAAAGCTTTAGCTTTTAGGGCCCCCAACTCTCTTGGACGCCCCCCCCTAAAAATGGTCCGAGTGAGTAACTGTCAAATATACTTAAATATGTGGCCAGTGGCGCAACTGGGGGGGGGCATTGGGGGCATTTGCCCCCCCCCCCCCCCGAAATAAAAAAATTAAAAGATTAGACCAAAATTAGTTTAAAATAAAATACAAATATATAAATAATTTGATTTTTTAATACAAGTGATTTTTTTTTGCCCCCCCCCCCCGAAAGTTTGGTCTAGTTGCGCCTGTGTATGTGGCACTTACATATACTATCTGGACTCATAAAGGGCACCTTTTCTTAGGGCTTAATCAAAACTAAATCTGACCCTGCGGACCGAAGACGTCTACACAAATAGGTCATTCATAATGTTCATTCACCTTGTAGGTTCATGGGTCAAGTGACCCCGGAAAGACAAACAAGAAGTGACCCCGGAAAGGCAAACAAGAAGTGAACCCGGAAAGACAAACAAGAAGTGAAATAATTAAATATATATATATATATTCTTTCTACAACCACAATAATTTTATTTTCGAAAAATACTTAAGAAACTCATAAAATCATAATCAAATGGTAAGAATATTGCATAATATTGAATAATGCTCTAAAAAGTCTATGGCCCTCTAGTATAAAACGCATGGAGAGGAAATGATGGTCGCGCGGTAAACCGCTTGGCTGTTGACCTGAGGGTCCCTGGTTCGATCTCAGATCCCCCCCACCCCCCGGTGACACTATCGTCTGGTGGTGGGTGAAACAAAATTGCACCATAAAAACAGTTCCGTTAGTGGCTGATAGGATCTAAGAGATTTCCTTACAGGGATCTCAAACAAACACACGCACACCCCACACACAGTGACATGCAGCCCACTCACCTTTGCATGTGCAAGAGCAGCCGTTACATGACCAGATGTAATAAGCGAAATGTGTAAATGTGCAGCGCGTGTGTGTGTAACACAAATCGTGAACCTCGCAGCATCTACAGTGACGTGATTCAGATATCGATTTCATTTCATGTGAGGAAAAAAGAAATTTCAAATCAATCATGTTCTTTTTTTTATATACTAATATGGTCTTCTTGGAACAAATAGGCACATCAACAGATTGGAAAACAAATAGGCACAGCAACAGATTGGAGAACAGATAGGCACAGCAACAGATTGGAGAACAAATGGGCACAGCAACAGATTGGAGAACAAATAGGCACAGCAACAGATTGGAGAACAAATAGGCACAGCAACAGATTGGAGAACAAATGGGCACAGCAACAGATTGGAGAACAAATGGGCACACAAACAGACATATCTGTTGGGCTTTTATAAGTCCTTTCTGTGGACTTTATATTTGGTGGCGCCCATCCCTTCTCCAAATCAACGGAAAATAGCATTGGCTTTACCCTTTACCCTTTACCCTTTGCTTGATAGTCAAGTTTACCATCGACTACGCTTTCCAGCCGCCAAACACAATGGAATTGTCATACGTCCCATCAGATACTGCATTTTAATTTCGGGAGTTAATGTGTTCGAAGTTACAACATATTTAAAATATAAGGATTCATTTTTTGAAGGTGAGAGATTATAAAAATTAAACTTGAATTTTAACTAGCGGAACCCAGCGAAACTTTTCCATAGAGATGTACCATAGTCTTAGCGACGGGTGGTCGTGTGGTGTAGAAGAGCTCTCGACTGTCAAATAGGGAATTCCCTTAAACCAGCGCGCAGTATAGTATTGAAAGCTGTGACTTTGTAACGTAAGAGCAGTAGAGTTTGTGATGATGAAGCCGGAAGTGAAGAAACGTGGCCGTTGTTGTTTTTGTATTGTAAATAGATTATTAAATGCTGCGTTTTATTAAACACTAGTTGAAAAGTCTGCTGAAGCTGGCTGCTACCTGCGAGTGGTAGCATTACTAAATAAGGGTTACAACCGTGTTCAACTAAGACGAACGTGTAATAAATGAGTTATTTCCCTTGCATCGATCCTGCGAGGGAGACACACGCATAGGTTAGACGCTTATGTATTTAAGGATATGCCTGTGCTGATGTGATTGTCTTTAGATTTGCGGCATGCAGTGCCGAACCTAGGGATTTGAAGGCCCCGGGGGTTAGGCCTCTTTTGGGGATACTGCATTTTGACATTCGACACCATAACATGAGATAATGCACTTAATATTTCATGTAAAAAAAATTTTTAGCCCCCCCCCCCACAAGCCCTGGGGGGACTTTCAAATTCGGAACCCCCTTCCCCCAATCCCTTCACCCGAAGTACGCCTCGTGAAATTCCCGCGCCACCGAGAGGAGACGTAAACAAAAACGAGTTGGCAAATTAACGGCTCAATGCGCGATAAAACTGCTCTACCAAAGTAAACATTGTTTCATGTGTTAACAGGCCCCTGCGTTCTGTCTGGCCCCCACCCTGCTTATTTGTTCTACCTGCCCCCCTGCTATTGCCTGGCCCCTGCTGTAGAATGCCTGGCCCCTCCTGTAGAATTTTCACGATACGGGGCTTAGTGTTAATGATTTAGACTGAAGTGATAAATGATAATGATTAAAATAGGTCGTATGATGTCGGTTTTTTTTTTATTCTAAGTTAATTCCATGTCAAATCATTTGTTTATTTATTTACGGAAAAATAATGTATGAAAAGTTTATAAGACGTTAGTACTGACTGGAAACTAATATATAGTTGTGTTTGTGTGTGTGTGTGTGTTGCAATCATAATGGGTCGCCATATTTGTATATTTAATATAAAGTCAGTTTAATACAATAAAAAAAATGGGTTACTGGTCTAGTGCGTCCATCGGTGTGCCTCTCCCTCCAAATCCACAGTAACATCCGTAGCCCACGAAGTCCCATGCACTCCTACCCGTGCAGCTTTCAACTATGGCATACATTTGCCACAAACTCCGTTTTTCGAGCACTAAAGATTCGAACTGTGCTGTAGGTGATATTATGATCATTGGTCAAACATGTGGTATGTATATATGTACATATTTCAAGTCAAGTACACGGCATTGACGAAGAGATGTATATTACATGTTTTATAGAGATATACAGACAGATAGACCAATAGGCAGGCAGGTAAATGATTAGATAGATAGATGATAGATAGATAGATAGATAGATAGATAGATAGATAGATAGATAGATAGATAGATAGATAGATAGATAGATAGATAGATAGATAGATAGATAGATAGATAGATAGATAGATAGATAGATAGATAGATAGATAGATAGATAGATAGATAGATAGATAGATAGATAGATAGATAGATAGATAGATAGATAGATAGATAGATAGATAGATAGATAGATAGATAGATAGATAGATAGATAGATAGATAGATAGATAGATAGATAGATAGATAGATAGATAGATAGACAGAAGTAAAATGTTAAATGACTGATACATTTTTTTTGTTAAATTTTAAGTGGTTGTTTTTTTTTTAAATATTTAATGAATAATTTTTTCAAACCTTTCTTTCCCTTAGAACTTCGAAAGATGACCAGAACATAAACATTGATTTATTTCAACATTTTACTAAACTTTCCTAATATCTTTTTTTTTTCTGATATTGGTTGAATTTTCGCTTCACTTTCTAAGTTAATGTTTTATAGTACTACTTTTGTGCACTGATATAATTATTTATATGCCAGACTTTTGGCTGTTAACAAAAAAAAATTAATTCATCGGTACAGCTTGGGGGATACATGAGTGACCTACTTAGATGTGATTGACCTACTTATCACAATTATTTTTGTTGGCGGGATTGTAGGAAGCTCTGCTCAGACACTGGCCGAACTCCATATCACACCTACAGGCTTGATATGGACAAGTATTTGGCAGATCTGCAAGAGATTAATTTTTTTTTTAAATGTTTCTGAGGCCGCTGCCTGGATATACACACAGACACATACACTCTCACACACCAGTGGCGTACCTGGGGGGGCGGTGGGTGGGGTCCGCACCGGGCGGCACTTTTTATTACTTTTTAGGGGGGGGCGGCAAAAATGTATAGATTAAATTGAAATACCCAAATGAGAGGGCGGCAAAATCGTCTTCCGCCCTGGGCGGCCGATACCCACGCTACGCCGCTGTCACACACACACTCACACACATTCAGACACACACACACAGGGCTGGATTAACAATTAGATTAATAAGGCCGTAGGCCGTGAACAAAAAATAGCCCTTCATATATCAGTTTTCTTACATTTATGACATGTTTTATTTTTTTTTTATGTTTAAAACATTAGGCTAATTTTAGTGACAAGCCCTAGGCCCACAGTGACCTTAATCCGGCCCTGCATATACACATTACGTTCATAATTATGCATGACCATCGGAGCTGCAGGCCAATCTACAACTCACCTGTGTTGTTCTTGTTTTGTTTTGTTTGTTTTTGTTTTGGTAAAATAGCATGGAGTCAAATGTTCGATCATGGTTAACACGCATTTACCGAAAACATCCTCAAGACCTCTGCAAGTAAGGACAACTATATAATTCATTCGCGTAGAAACCCCCTCGGGTCAGGTGTGCAGTGGGATGCATAAATGTATAAAACCTACACACACACACACACACCCCACCCCGCCACATTTGGATGATTATTTTAATAGGACTGCTTTAATTAGGGTATTTATCAAAAATTGCAAATTTTTCACCGGCTTTTTTTTTTTTTTTGAAATTTCCAAAAAACAAGAACATTTTATCTTAAAAATTAGTCATATAGTCATAGGTCATTTAGTTAATTTTCATAAAATAAACGCACTTGCTACGGTACCAGCAAGTCAGAACTCGTATTATTTTTGTCCAAGTACCAGCCATAGATGTTGCTCCACACCCTAACCCTAACCCTATCCCTAACCCTTTCCCTATCCCTAACCCTATCCCTAACCCTAACCCTATCCCTATCCCTAACCCTATCCCTAACCCTATCCCTAACCCTATCCCTAACCCTATCCCTAACCCTAATCCTAATCCTAACCCTATATTTAAATATTTTAAAAAATATTTTTTTTTAAAATTGCAACTTTTGATGATTATATGTCAGTGACTTTCATACGCTAAGTTGCTGGTGCCGTAGCCACTGCGTAAAATAAACTCTTTTGATGTTACAATTATTTTTAAAAAATCTAACATTGTGATTTTCTACATTATAATGGAAGCCTACTCACCTGTGCATGTGCAAGAGCAGCCATTACAATTATAATTGTAATTAGCCAAATGTGAGGGCATGCAGCTTGTCGCACTGTAACACTCATCGTGCGTCTTGCAGCATCTACAAAACGTAAAATTTATCAATGATTTCGAGGAAGAAAAATTGTTTCCAACAAGGGTCGTTCACTTCAAGTGTCGATGTGTTCGAACATAAACAGATATTTATTAAACTTGGACCTAAAGTAAATTTCAGCTAATTTGCATAGCAATAATCACCACCAAATGTTTAACTTATGTGTACATCTATATGTATATGTGCAATACCCCATCTCTTAAAGAGTAAACTTTGTTTTTTTTAGCCATCGATGGTACTCGCTGATGGAGTACAGGATAATAAATTTATTTATTTGTTGTCCAATGCCATTTTTATCTACTTGATCATATAAGAAACAAATGGGAAGGTTTCGTAGCGCCCTTCTTTTGATTCTCGCCATGGACGAGGGTGCAATGGCCATGGAGGCACCAAGAGAGACATTCGTGTGTAGCCTTGCACAACACCAACTCTTATTCAACTAATAGCAGGTACTTATTTAGGCTGTTTGTACTAGGAACTTTGACAAGGGAGCAAAAATTTGCTGTTCTCTGAGCGATGAACAAACTTGGCCGGTTCAGTTCGACAGTCATGCACATGCGCTACACCACCTTCCTGCTACAAGTGAAATATTATAATAGATAATTTACATTGTATCATATATATATATATATTAGTGTGGTCCAGAAAACCATACTGAAAAGTTTAAGTTTGTAGAATCATTGCTCCACATGGTTTGTTTTTGTCCATTGGGTATAGGTATTTGGCCTGCAAAATTTCAGGCTGATCGAGCAACATCTACAGGTCAACCCATTATCAACATTACTTGTCTGGTGTCCGCGCTTGCGATTTACGTCCGACTTTGACACGTTATAAATTAAGGTACTCCTCTAGTGCCGCCATCTTGGTATATTTTTTATTGACGTACACTAACCATTTTTGGCACACACAATCAAGTGACCAATAGAAGACCAATAGAATTTTCAAATTGTCAAAAAAAAAATTTTTTGGACTTTTTTAGGTAAAAAGTCTACTTTCTTGACATTTTTTCAAAGTGAAAAATCTCAAAAAGTATTGCTTATTTAAGAAAGATATTTTGTACATAGATAAACAGATATGTTTCCAACAATCGCTCAATTTTGTTTTTTGAAATATTAAAAAATAAAAAAAATAAAAATTATTTACTAAGGGCCTATGTAAAAACGTGAATTTTATGGGGGGTAGGTTAGAAAAAAAAAGATTAAAAAAGTTCAAAACACTTTTTCGAAAAACAAAATTGAGGAAATGTAAACAATATATTGAAGAACAATCAAACAAAATTTGATGCTTCTATCTTTAGAAGTTTTGGTAAAATTTCAAAAAGTGTGCGTTGAAAATTTAAAAAACTTGATTTTGAGAAAAACACCTGGTGCTTCATCATCAAAAAAGAAAGTTAAGAATATCTTCCAGTCCCCTGAAGTTGTAGGTGCTTTGGATCGTGTTTGCCTCCCAGACCGTGGAGCTGTGTTTGTTGCTGGAGCTGTTGCACAGGCGCTTGGCCATGACATTTCAGAAATAACATTATCTCGAAGTTCAATCAGACGATCCAGAATAAAAGAAAGACAACGGGCTGCTGCAATGGATGAAAAAGAATTTTCTTTGGCAGGACCACTATTGCTGCATTGGGACGGTAAAATATTGCCCGACATTGATGGATCAAAGGAAAATGTGGATCGCATAGCTGTTATTGTTACTGGGAATGGCCAGGAAAAACTGTTGGGTATTCCAAAAATGGATAGAGGAACAGGAGAGGCTCAAGTAAATGCTTGCATTGAAGTAATTGAGAAATGGAATCTGCGTTCCCAGATCAAAGGCCTTGTATTCGACACAACAGCTAGCAATACAGGGCTTCATAAGGGCGCATGTGTTGGAATTGAAGAAGCTCTGGGAACTGAAATGGTCTGGATTGCATGCCGTCATCATGTCATGGAAGTTGTCCTTTCAAATGTTTTCAAGTCTCTGTTTGGTCCAGCTGAAGGTCCATCAACTGCACTATTCCAGCGATTTCAGAAACAATGGCCATCAATGAACCAAGATGCTTATTCTACAGCAAGTGATGAACTGTTTCAGGATCCAATATTGAAAAACATGCGACAGGAAATGCTTGTCTATTTACCAGGTGCTCTTGAAAAACAGCACCCAAGGGACGATTATCAGGAATTTTTACGTTTATCCTTCTGGTTTCTTGGTGGACACAAAGACAAGGAGAAATTTCGAGCTCCCGGTCCGACACATCATGCGAGATGGATGGCAAAAGCCATTTACGCACTGAAAATCTTTCTTTTTAAGACTCAGTTCAAGTTGACTGTTCGTGAATCCCAGAATATCACAGGTTTGGCTCTCTTTGTCAGTCTTGTTTATGTAAAACAGTGGAACGAAGCACCCCTTGCAATCCGAGCCCCTCTCAATGACATCGAATTTTTATCAAATCTGAAGACCTATCCGAATAAGACTGTTGCCAGCAAGGCACATGAAGCATTTTCAAGGCACCTCTGGTTTCTCTCTGAACATTTGGTTGGCATAGCCCTTTTAGATGACAGAGTGTCAGCATCAATCAAAGAAAAGATGGTACAAAATCTACTTCGACCAGCATTGGCAGACATCCCTCGGCGTGTAAAGTTGACAAGTGAATCTGAACAGTTGAAATTGGAGGACCTGGTGACAGAAAGGACGACATCTTTCTTTGATGTCCTCATGGAAGAAGGCAAAGAAAAGTCTCAGACATTCCTTAAGAAACCACCAGGACAGTGGACATCTGATCCAGTCTTCAAGAAATTTTATGAACTGGCTGCACACATGACAGTTGTAAATGATGTAGCTGAAAGGGGAATCAGTCTTATTGAGAAATACAATAAAACACTGACAAAGAATGAGGAACAGAA
Organism: Bulinus truncatus; assembly: GCA_021962125.1. Taxonomy (NCBI): domain Eukaryota; kingdom Metazoa; phylum Mollusca; class Gastropoda; family Planorbidae; genus Bulinus; species Bulinus truncatus. The sequence continues at coordinate 753,982 of JAGDYQ010000279.1, read as the reverse complement.
ACAGTTTATTCTTCGATTGGTTGCAAACCATCGCAGGAATTTCCCAACTCCATCAAAGACATCACTTATGTCGTCGTCATAGATTATCCACTGTGAAACTGTCAAATTTTAAAACTAAGGTTTTCATTAGATTGTAAGTTTTAGTTACATTTTTTAATTACAACTTTAATTTAATTTCTTAATTTTAATTTACTTTAAAATTTTAACCTTAAGTTTTAAATCGATCATCAACTATAATTGGCAATAACTATTTCATTTGAGATAACCCAAAAAACTGTCAAATGGGTTGACCTGTAAATATTATTTGTTTTCATTAAAATTTTGCACAATTGTTATTAACATAATAAAGAACAGAAATAACCTTGTGGACAACTTAAATCTGTTACTTTGTTTTTCTGGACCACCCTAATATATATATATATATATATATATATATATATATATATATATATATATATATATATATATATATAACTAGCATGTCTGATATGACAATTTGTTTACCCACAAAAAAACACTTTTGTTAAATGTCAATGAACAGAAGGGGACGTGTAGTGCGGTTCAGATCAAACCGCTTAACGGGCATTACTTGACCCGCGGGCAGTAGATCGCCAGTGTCAGGTCCGGCGGCTGAAAATTGTTTTCAAGTTTACTGCTCGGCGCACAAAGCCGCGCTACCTTTACTCCGCTGCTGACATTAGATACCAAAATTATGCTTCCGTATGAAACATTACGCACCTGTCTACGCCGTCCACTGGTGTGCCACTCCCTCCTTTCCCACGGTAACATCCGTAATTATTGTAGTCCCATTCACTTCTACCCGTGCAGCGTCTCATAATGTCAGCCAGTTGCCACAAATCTCGTTTGTTGAGTTCTAAAGATTCGTCCTGTGGTGAAGGTGTCACATCTGCTGTTGGTTAAACATATGGAATATATGTACGCACGTGTGTTGAGTATACACACACACACACACACACACAAACACAAAGAGATGTACACGCACATTGTTTTAGATAGATAGTGTAGACTAGGTCAAAAGAAATTACTAAATAGGCCCCCAGTTCAGCCCATTTTCACTACACACGCACACATGCAAACACACCCACATACAAACACACTCTGAAATCGGTCCCGAAATCGACTGCAAACTAGTGTTCAAGCTAATTTTACCAAGTGACCAGGTGGTATGTTTCGACAACAGAATCTGTTGACAACCCAGCTGTCTGATTTTTTTTTTTACATTAACATTAATAACAAGCCAGACACGGATGAAGAATCAAGTTTAACAAAAGTACAGCAACACCAAAACTATGAATACAGTTCAGTATTGTTAATGAAATTGAAACTAAACATCATTTGTTTTGCTTTCTCAATTTTTTTTATCAAACTTTTTAAGTATACACTATTCTGTTATTTTTTTATGCTTATTCATTTTTCAAGGTTTGATTTGTGCATAATTTCTCTTTCATTCTTTATTTACGATTTGTGACCGCATTTTATTTTTAGTCACATATGCAGATGTAGATAGATGGATAGTTAGATGAAAAATGGTCGGATCTTTAAACGATGCTGTTCAGGTGCAGAAGAAATAAAAGTGCGTTGTTAAAATGAACGAAGTGATTATCCTCTAGTGTCCTCAATACTTAAAATATAATTAGATTGACATCACTAGTACAAAACAAAATGTTCAGTAAAGAAAATTATAATATCACCATTTTAAGGATTAGTCTTTATTAAACACAACAATGAGGATGGCGATGGTGGTTTCTTGATTTATCCACTGACAAAACAAGACAGTTTTTGAGAGTAACATCTACCTCCACAACTGTCAGTGTCTCTTCTTATTTTTATACTTCCGTATTTTATATCCCATTCATTTTGGTGCGTTAACAAAATTAGCAGGGAATTCCTCTAACATACTTTTCATGTTGACTAAAACTCGCCAACATGCACTGACTACAGTAAATATAACGGAGTTATGACACTTCCGCTAAAAACAGACTGGGGAATTCCAAAATCTTCGTCTCACTTAAGCTGATAGTCGGAGCACTTTGGGGAAATAAAAATGTTGTGTACAAGGAAATGTATGATATTTAGCTGTTCATGCAATAAAAGGTAATTCCTCTTAGTAGTTTCTATTCTCAAATGTATTTCTTACAATAATCTCTTTCATGTCCTTGGGGCCACTGCGAGTATATATCTCGATTGTTAATGCACTCAAATATATTTTTCACTATTTTCAACTCCAACTGTGTGCCTACCGCTGGTCCGGGTACCAGGCCTTTGTTCTAGTATGTATATAAAAAGTAGAGTGGCGAGATGCAGAGGTGTGGAAGAGAGTTGGGCAAGGGGAAGGGGGTCATCAAGTCCGGGGCTACCATAAAGCGGCGCCAAATGGCATATTTTAATATATATTATTATATTTTTTTTCGAATGGGGAGGGATCGCTAAAAAAGGTATTGGAAAAGGCTGCGTTGCATAAAAGGTATTAGTGCACTGGAGCGAGTTAAGCTCGCTAAGGCATTGGTATTGAAGGTATGAAATATAGGTCACCAAGTGTCTGGCAAAAGTAAACAAAGAACTAAAAATATATGTTTTGTGATTATTAAATATATTTTGTGATGTTATAAATTTTTAAATTATATGCAAAAGTATATTTCAACTGTAATAATTAACATTTCAACTCCGCATGGCTCTCTCTTCCCTCTCTCTCTCTCACACACACACACACACACACACACACACTTGTTGATATTAGGGAGAAAAAATGAATTGTTGTAAAAGTGTGTATGGGGTAGGAAATATAGTTAACTATTGAATGATTGGATTGTGTTTATAGCAGATTGTTTTTATTTGAGCTTTTAACCTTTGATTAAAAATGTTGTTTTTTTTTTCTGAGCTGTAAAGAGAAATTGTATTTCATTCATTATGTCAACTGACATATATAACAATGCAACGTTATTTAACTAAAATGTTTTCACCTTTTAAAATGATGATGGCAAAAAACCTTCAAACAGTCATTTGACAGACAGAAAGACAGAAAGATAAGATAGATAGATAGATAGATAGATAGATTTAGATAGATAGATAGATGGATAGATAGATATAGATATAGATAGATAGATAGATAGATAGATAGATAGATAGATAGATAGATAGATAGATAGATAGATAGATAGATAGATAGATAGATAGGATAGATAGATAGATAGATAGATAGATAGATAGATAGATAGATAGATAGATAGATAGATAGATAGATAGATAGATAGATAGATAGATAGATAGATAGATAGATAGATAGATAGATAGAGATAGATAGATAGATAGATAGATTCGTTTATATTTACATTGGTGGGACAGTCAAATGAAGACCTTCGTAAACTCATAATGTACACAACAACATTTTCTCGTAGACCGAATTTATTCATGACCTGTGGTATTTGCTGTGTCATTTAAGTGATCAATTTTTTAAGATCTATAACACATATTTACACCTTTATCTAGATTTTTTAAAATTTACATTGCAGCACTTGTGTCAAGTTAAAATAATACACAATACAGTAATAAAGAAAAGGCGTTAAAATTAGTACCTGAAACTATTTGAATGTCGCTCAAAGTTTGAATGACATAGTGCAGGGTGTGCTGAAACAATATTCGTCAGATTAGTGACAGCTACTTTAGAGTTAAGTTCGCCGCTAACTTATAGGACAAAAAATTCTTGTGGGCCGGATTAACCAGCGCTGGCCAGACATCTGCCTACGTGTATGTCGCACAGACAGGCTTGATGCAAGAACGTTCATGGCGGATCTGGTGACAGATTGGTGAGAGATTAGTCGACTGTTGCTTCAGGGCAGACAGGGGTCTATAACGTTTCACAGCTACAAAAAGTGGGGAATAGATGTTTAACTCTTGCGGTTAATACACTGAGATAGTATTTGTAGTAGATCTTTGCTTCTTACATTCTGACAAATAGAGACGTTAGAAATGGATTTGTTGCAGGGAGGCACAAAAGGGGATATTTTAACGGATTCAACAAGGCTCGATGTAAAGTTCATTATTGACATTATTTGTGAAGTAAACTGACAATTAATAGAATACTTAGATGACACTGACAGAGTAAACAATGTTTTTAAATATGGATAAAAGAAAAGGCATTAGGGGGTCATTATGTGATTGGGTACTTCTGTAGAAAGTTGATATAGCGGGGGCTGATGATAATTCACTTTGGAGGAGGGGGAGGAGTTAAAAGTGTTGTTGCATGCGAAATCACTGGTGAAACTGAGAATTAGACTTTTACTAAGGGTGTACTAGGCGATTAGGACACAGGATACACATTAGCATACTAAAGTAATAATATTACAAAGAATGCGAGCCTTGTATTGATATAAATACATGGATATAGATACATGGATTTAGATACATGGATATAGATACATGGATATAGATACATGGTTATATATACATGTATATTGATACATGGATATAGATACATCTATATTCATACATGGTATACAGATAAATATATGTATATAAATACATAGATATATAAGTATATATATTTATGAATGCATGGATATAGATACATGGATATAAATACATTATTATAGATACATGGATATAGATACATAGATGGTGATACATTATTTTTATAGAAAGACTTTATTTACAGTGAAGAATCTTAACCTTTATCACATCAATAATTGATTATAGCGATTAGCGTTAAAAATATTTTTGTGGTCACCAATAGATGGGCCAAGGTCACAGAAAATATGAGCAATACAGAATTGAATATTTAAATACAGACATAGTGAATGACCCTTGACTTTAGTGATATCAAAAAAAATTTAATCGTTTGTTGATATGACTCAGTGAAATGTTCACCAAATTGTGTAAAAACGCACGATATGACAAATAAAATAAACTTCAAAAAGACACGATACATAGAACACGGCGGACATCAACTAAATAAAACTGGCTTAATTAAAAACAAAAAAAACCTTCAAATTGAATGAAATGTTTTGGATTATGAATTTGCTTGTAATATTGAATGATGATTTCTAATCAGATATTATTATGACTTTTTGAGGCGATTTGCTGGTTCTTCAAAATTCTTCTCAAAGCAGGTCATTCCGCATGACTTCTGATTCCTATATTCCGAACTAACAGCTTTAGTGTAATACTTGAAAATAGGTTCTATGGAATTTACTCATTCATAATCGGTATTTTAAAAAACTTTCATGCTTACGCATTAAAACAAATGTTACTTTTTTATTCCCGATTCTTATGAATCGCCCTATCACTAATTATAATCTTTTTTTTCAGAACAATCCCCATACTTACTATTTCTACAAACGCAATGGCATCCATTACAGGTGTAGTCATAAGAAGCTGTGTGCGTCATTGTGCAGCGTGTATTGGTGTAGCAGTTTTCGTGAGTTTGGCAGCATCTGAAAACATAGATTATGTTTATTTTTATTTATTTTCTTGTTGTTGTTCTTGTTTTGTTTTGTTTTTCTTACATTAAAAAAATAATAAATTTAGAAACATTAAATATTTATGGTGCTGAAACTTTTTAATGCTAGCCAATCTCTAAATTTTTTCTTTACATTGGTCTATATCTAAATAACTACAGAACAATGGTGCCTTGAAATAGACACTTTTTAGTCAAAGACTCAATACACGATTGGCGATGACCACGAAGTGTCTATTAGTCTTGCTAATTCTACAGATAGGATAGATAGATAGATAGATAGATAGATGATAGATGATGATAGATAGATAGATAGATAGATAGGCAGTATGTTATAGATAGATAGATAGATAGATAGATAGATAGATAGATAGATAGATAGATAGATAGATAGATAGATAGATAGATAGATAGATAGATAGATAGATAGATAGATATAGATAGATAGATAGATAGATAGATAGATAGATAGATAGATAGATAGATATTAGATAGATAGATAGATAGATAGATAGATAGATATAGATATGATAGATAGAGGATAGATAGATAGTACAGATGATAGATATTGCATGATTGTATCGGTCTTGTTAATGCAACCCCTAAATATTGCTAAATATTGCAGGATTGTATCTAATTTTTTACAGGAGACACTTTTTTTTCTTAGTCAAACGCGGGAAAGACCTTAATTTTTTATTCTTAAATTCGATAGATAGAATTATTTGGTGGCCATTTTTTAAAATAAACATATACAAAGTGTGTTTCTTACCTGTCTACTGCATCCACCAGTATGCTGCTCCCACGAAAACCACAGAAACACCCGTAACCGTTATAGTCATACACGCTTCTCCCCGTGCACCATTCGACAATGTCTTTTAGTTACCACAAATCCTCGCTCGTTACGTGTGTGAGTTTCCACTCCTGTTCAGCAGACGACACCTGACTGACTGTTTCAGAAACAGGAGTATGTATGAATATTAAGTACACAAACAGGCAGAAAACAAAATGCTAGTGGAACTTCGAATACGAACTGAGCTGTTTCTAAATAAAGTTCGAAACTCGAAAAACTTTGGTAACCTGAACATTGAAAATTAATTAAATAAACATAAAAAAACTTTTTGAGTTAAAAGAATCGTTCCATTCTATTAACATGCGGTTGTTGACCTGATATAAAGCAAACTATACGTATACTTCCGTATCAAATAAAAAGAAAGAAAGCAACAAAAGAAATTAAATTTTACATTGAAAAATAACTCAATTATTCTTACATGGAAAATGATATGGGCAAATTTGTCATTTTTTGTATTTTTTATGTTATGAATTATTTGTTTCCCTCGTGAGTTTTTTTTGTTTTGTTTGTTTTTGAATGAGGCAGACGACAGGAATCTTTATGTACCAAGAAACTGTTATTATCAAGTTAACTCGCCTGATTACTAACAAGTTTATTTGGATAACGGTTCACAATGAAGTCTTCAATGTCTACCTACTTTGCAAATAATTCTGGTGTTCTAAACAAGACAGCCTTCAATCATCGACGACTGACTCTTCTTTAATGTCAAGATAGAAACAAATATAAATAGCTACAAGGACTCCCTGACAGAGGCGTAAGGAGGGGTGGGCAGGGAAAGATCATGCCCCGCGCTACTCACAAAGGGGCGCCAAATGGTATATTTTACATATAATATTATATATTTTTCAATGGGGGGGCTAAAAGGGTATTGTGCCCTTGAGCAAGAGTTGCTTGCAACTCCTAAATATTGCAAAATGTACAGAATATCACACACGTTGGCAAGCATCAAGCTAAGGAAGAACGTAATTTACTTTAAACTTCCATGTTAAAATTCTAGGGTTAGTACGGGAATTTTTCAAAGCTGCATGTACCGTGACACTACTCCCACCATAGGAGCCACATAGGAGCCACATATTAGTTTTAATATTAATCTTTGGTAGGAATTAGGCTATTCATTGTCTACCAGCGTGGCACTCACACTTTTACATGACTGGTACCCCAAAGGGTGCGAAAGTATGTCTGCCGGTGCCCACCGCACAATTTTCGGTTGTTATAAAACGAAAACATATATTCCTGCGTACCTCAACATAAGCTTTCTTTGACCACCGGTTGAAAACAGCGGATCAACCATGCTCGAAACACTGGGTAAGAGATATTTCAGTTTAAAGTAAGACAAAGTTCAATCTCTAGCCATTGAATTAAAGGAAGACATTTGTATTCGATAATATAAACAGCACTTCTTGACTTATCATCAGATTCACTTGACTTATCATCAGATACACTTGACTTATCATCAGAAGGAAAGTAAGTATGTCGAATTATTCTGGGGTCAGGAGGAAATGTTGGGCCCTTTTGAAATAGAGAGACATATCAAAAGCTTTAATTGTATATATTGGGGCCCCTAAATATTGGGGACCCAAGAATAATTAGACGCCCGTCCTTAAATCCGGATTCTTTACATCAACCGAGTCTAGACACTGATTGACTGGAGGAAGTGTGATAATCAGCTAATGGATCATTTATTTTACTACAAACGTGATAAAGTATATTCAAATATCTCACCAACAATCCACAGAATCAAGAAGTTGGTTATAGTTCTTGACATGAGGTTTATAGCAGTCATTTTCATATTTGTCGAATCACGACTTTATCTGTTAGAAAAGAGCAAGACACAATAAACACAATGTTTTTATAACTGACCGTTTTCTGAAATATATAATTTTTTTTTAATTTCTTAGCCAAATTTGTATCTTATGTTTAATGAAGTAAAGTTTATTTGTTATTTTGGTCAAAAGTAATCACGTCCTAGCATAAATCTCGATCTGAAATTTGTAGTAATTTATTGATGAAAGGGAAATTATCCATTTATTAGTCTTGGTCAG
>JAGDYQ010000279.1:563117-738117 GCA_021962125.1 Bulinus truncatus | reverse complement strand
CTCAAAGGCATGACAAAAATTATTTAAACTAATTTTCTGTTAGGGGGATAGCTACTCTTGGGGCCCCTAGGGCCTTTATCTTGTACCGCTACGTATAAGGTGTAGAACGGGGCCCTAAAAATGACATACTTATTAATATAGCTTATATAGTAGAAAACGGTACCCTTACAAACACAGACGCTTAGCCCTCAAAAGGCATGACAAAAATTATTTAAACCAATTTTATGTTAGGGGGATAGCTACTCTTGGGGCCCCTAGGGCCGTTTATCTTGTACCGCTACGTATAAGGTGTAGAACGGGGCCCTAAAAATGACATACTTATTAATATAGCTTATATAGTAAAAAACGGTACCCTTACAAACACAGACGCTTAGCCCTCAAAAGGCATGACAAAAATTATTTAAACCAAATTTATGTTAGGGGATAGCTACTCTTGGGGCCCCTAGGGCCGTTTATCTTTACCGCTACGTATAAGGTGTGGAACGGGGCCCTAAAAATGACATACTTATTAATATAGCTTATATAGTAGAAAACGGTACCCTTACAAACACTGATGCTTAGCCCTCAAAGGCATGACCAAAATTATTTAAACTAATTTTATGTTAGGGGGATAACTACTTTTGGGGCCCCTAGGGCCCTTTATCTTGTATCGGTCCGTATAAGGTGTGGGATGGGGCCCTGAAAATGACATACTTATTAATATAGCTTATATAGCAAAAAACGGTACCCTTACAAACACTGATGCTTAGCCCTCAAAAGGCATGACAAAAATTATTTAAACCAAATTTATGTTAGGGGGATAGATATCATTGACGCTCGATGGGCTTTTTAATCTGTCATCGCTACGTTTTATGTTTAGAAAGGGAACACTGCAAATGACATAACTACATAATTGTTTAAATGTTATACTAGAAAAAAACAGTGCCTTAATAACTATTCAACCCCTAAACGGTTAAAGAAAATTGAAACAAATTAAATATATGTTAAGGGTAAAGAAGTCAAGTAAAACTTTATTATCTAAATATTGTAGTTTTCACTAATTACGCAAAGAATAGTGGAGAATTCATCTTGGTGTTTAAATTGATTTCGAAACACAAACTCTTGTAAATATGAATCAAAGAGAGCCTCGCTTGTCCCAAATTGACTTCTTAATTTTCGTTTTGCCCTCATCCACAGATTTTCGATATTTTGAGTATGGACTTCAGGGTCATGGGGGTCAACAAAATGTTGTTCATGTATAATTACAGAGTGTGAATAAACTCCGCCACCAAGTCCTTCTATCCCCCTATACGCGGCCCATCCATCGGATATGATATGGGTGCCTGGCATTACATGTTGCAATATCAGGGCTTCTAAGGTTTCTGCCCTTCTATCGGGAACTTCAACTAAAAAGCATTTCCCTGTTCCCCTTTCTACGCCACCAAATACCCAATGGCCTTCCTCCAAGTACCCCTGTGATATTTACGATGAAAGTACTTTGATTCATCTATTTCCACAACAATAGGCTCAAAGTTTTCATTTACCCCACCAATTTCTATCGGCCGGCGGTTCATATAAGTGGACATTTCCTCCCTAAGAAAGTTAAACCAGTCGACCAAATTTCTCATTGGCTATTTTCGTTTCACGTTTGGTGGATTTTTGGAAAAGTTGTTTGCAAAGCAATAAATAATTTGCGTTATCGTTTTAAGAGACAAATGGCTTCTCGTAAAAAAAGAATTAAATCTAATGCTCTTTTTTAAGTGACATGTCGGACAAACCCAGCGAAACCCATCGATACCGGTATTATGATTTCCAAGATAACATAACACATTGCACGTGGTGCACTGCATATTATTTCTCAATAGACGCCTAACAGCTAACCACTGAATAGTCGCTTCTTGGTTATGCATTTCTAAAGCTATATCATCTAGATTACAATTTTGTTGTAAAATGGCTGCATGATCCATAATATTTAGTGGATCTACTATATTGAAACGAAGATTTCTAGGTCTACCTGCCATTACAAAGTTAAATTCGACACTGCAATAAATCTTGTTTTATGTCAAATAAATGAGCTAACTTCAATTAAGTTCTGATCACTCGTGTTGTGATAACAAGTTGCAATGTACTAAAAAGATTTACTTAATTGAAATTGTATTGACAAAAATTGTTAAGATTGAAACTACAAAAGCTTTTTTTATATCGGATGGTCTGTCTATCAAAGAAAAAAACAAGGATGAGGTTAAATAAATTAAGAACACAGTGGAAGTGTACTTATCTGAATTAGCAGCTATAACAAGGAAATTCAATAACAAAGCAATCACTATTTCCAAGATGAAGAATGAAAATCCAAAGAAAATCAAACTCTGTTCAAATTAGTATGAAATACTGAAGTGAAACTTTACATACTGCTTATATTTGTAACAAAGTTTTAAACTGATCTATCATGGAATGTTCCAGATGTCACAATGATGTCACGTTGCATAATTTTATGTAAAAAGTCCCAAGACCTAGCCCCCACCCCCTGCCTAATTTCACCTGTTACTCACAGAAAAGAGGGGGGAGGGGTATTGGATTAAACAGGTTATTCGAAACGTTTAACGAAAATAATCCCACTTAGTCTTTGTTCCTCCAATTCAGACGCTATCTCCTCTGCCCAGGCAGTTCGACCACTCGAGCGCTGGTCAACAGATCTAAGAACTTTCACATCAAAACGTGAAATTCCTGTTAAGAAACCGACCGACAACAAACGAATTGCTAGACTGAAAAGAAATCTTACTTAGTCTACCTTATCTGAAGGTCCATTCCACCACCACCCCTTCTCCATTTCACACTCACCTCCCAAAAGGGCGGGCTAGCTGACCATGAGTGATTAGCGATGACAATTGTACCAGTGTGGATAAAAGGTGATAGAGATGGTATTCGTCCAATAGGCTTACACTTCATACTGAAGTGGTCATAACAGACAGGCCAATGAAGGTGAAACTGATGGGAGGCTAATATGATAGGTTTGATTTATTTTGGTCATGCCCTCTGAGGGCTGGGCAACAGCGTTTCTGATGGCTCCGTTTTTTCTTATATAGCCTATATTAGAAATTATGTCATTTTTAGGGCCCCGTTCCACACCTTATACGTAGCGGTACAAGATAAACGGCCCTAGGGGCCCCAAGAGTAGCTATCCCCCTAACATAAATTTGGTTTAAATAATTTTTGTCATGCCTTTTGAGGGCTAAGCGTCTGTGTTTGTAAGGGTACCGTTTTTTACTATATAAGCTATATTAATAAGTATGTCATTTTAGGGCCCCGTTCTACACCTTATACGTAGCGGTACAAGATAAACGGCCCTAGGGGCCCCAAGAGTAGCTATCCCCCTAACATAAATTTGGTTTAAATAATTTTGGTCATGCCTTTTGAGGGCTAAGCGTCTGTGTTTGTAAGGGTACCGTTTTCTACTATATAAGCTATATTAATAAGTATGTCATTTTTAGGGCCCCGTTCCACACCTTATACGTAGCGGTACAAGATAAACGGCCCTAGGGACCCCAAGAGTAGCTATCCCCCTAACATAAATTTGGTTTAAATAATTTTTGTCATGCCTTTTGAGGGCTAAGCGTCTGTGTTTGTAAGGGTACCGTTTTTTACTATATAAGCTATATTAATAAGTATGTCATTTTTAGGGCCCTGTTCTACACCTTATACGTAGCGGTACAAGATAGACGGCCCTAGGGGCCCCAAGAGTAGCTATCCCCCTAACATAAATTTGGTTTAAATAATTTTTGTCATGCCTTTTGAGGGCTAAGCGTCTGTGTTTGTAAGGGTACCGTTTTCTACTATATAAGCTATATTAATAAGTATGTCATTTTTAGGGCCCCGTTCTACACCTTATACGTAGCGGTACAAGATTAACGGCCCTAGGGGCCCCAAGAGTAGCTATCCCTAACATAAAATTGGTTTAAATAATTTTGTCATGCCTTTTGAGGGCTAAGCGTCTGTGTTTGTAAGGGTACCGTTTTCTACTATATAAGCTATATTAATAAGTATGTCATTTTTAGGGCCCCGTTCTACACCTTATACGTAGCGGTACAAGATAAACGGCCCTAGGGCCCCAAGAGTAGCTATCCCCCTAACATAAATTTGGTTTAAATAATTTTGGTCATACCTTTTAAGGGCATAAATTTTCCGAAGGTACCGTCTTATCTTTCAGTTTTTTTTAATAATCTTGTAGTTGGCAGCTGCCTTTTTTTGTAGGTAGGTAGGTATAGACAGAAGATTTGGGAGGCAGACAGACAGACAGAGACAGACAGATAGATAGATAGATAGATAGATAGATAGATAGATAGATAGATAGATAGATAGATAGATAGATAGATAGATAGATAGATAGATAGATAGATAGATAGATAGATAGATAGATAGATAGATAGATAGATAGATAGATAGATAGACTAGGACACCAAGAATGAACACATAAAACTTCATCGGTGATTTGCAACCCCTAAATATTGCAACGATCATTTCACAGATCAGGCCTTAAATTAGAACAATCATGAACATATATCCAAAATACGCTTCCTACCTGTCTACTGCATCCACCGGTTTGCCTCTCCCACGAAAACCACAGTAACATCCATAACCGTTATAGGTAAGAGCGTTTCTTCCCGTACACTTTTTGATGATGTTCCCAAGTTGAAGCACATTGCGCTTGTCACGTGAGAGAGTTTTCACTTCCACTTCAGCAGACGACACCTGAATGACTGTGAAACAAGAGCTATGTGTGAATACAAAAATTAATCAAAATGCTGATACTTTAAAGTGGAACTTCGGATCAGGAGCTTGATTAGTTTCGAAATTCGGCTCATAACTTGAACATTGAACAATAATGAAGAAAACAAAATCCGTTAGAAGATATAATTTTTAAAAATCGTTCATTTTATTAACATCCGGTCTTAGACCCGACAAAAAGCAAATAATATGTTTACATCACGTAGTAAATAAAAAGAAAGAAAAGAAAAAATAAATTAAATGCTAAATTTAAAAAAAAAGGAATTGTGTCTAACGAGGATTATGTTCACAGAAAAATTGTTACTTTTGTTTTATCAAAAATCTTTTGTTTCATTCATGAAATTTTTTGTCGCATTTTCTAGACAGCAAACTGGGAATCTTTATGCACCAAGAAATTATTCAGGGAAATGTGTCGCATCCTTTGCTGGAGAATCTTTTTTGGTGCCATTCTTCAGGTAACTTCCAACTTCCCTGTTAGCAAACAAGTTTGTTTGGATGACGGTTCACAATTAAGTTTTCAATGTCTACCTACTTGCTGCAAATTTCTTTAATCCTGGTGGTTGAAACGGTCACTGGCTCCTATTATTATCAGATGACTGCTGCTCATTATCAGACGACTGCAGAGGAGTAGCGAGGGTGGGCAAGGAGGCATTATGCCCCGGACGCTACTCACAAAGGGACGCAAAATGATATATTTTACTCATACTATTATATGGTTTACGAATAAGGGGGGCGCTGAAAAAGGTATTAAAAATGTATTGTGCCCCGGGCGCGAGTTAAGCTCGCTACGGCACTGGACGACTGCTCCTCATTATCAGACGGCTGCTCCTCATTATCAGACAGCTGCTCCTCATTATCAGACGGCTGCTCTTTCTTTAATGTCTTTAGCAGTAGTGCGAGTAGCCTTCATTTGTACGCGATCGTTCATCTCTCTTTCTCTTTCCTTAAAATTTACGTCAATCTTTCAAGGGAGAAAACTACGGATGACGACTTTTCAAAGCTGCATTTCGACTTAAAATCCGTATCGTGACAACAGTACCACCATAGGAACTAGTTATGTACTGTCCACCTCTCCCAGTACGACATATTTCATTTACAAATAAAAAGAAATTCAATCTTTACTAACCGTTTATTTTATTGAACACATTTTAGTCACTGTCATAAACAGCATTTGGCACTATAAATTGGGGTAAGGGGTCGATTTTTTTGGGATACGACACACGTGATTTAGGTCATTTACTTAATTTGACCAATTACAAAAAAAAAAGATTTCTTACCAATAAACCACAGAACCATGCAGTTGGTAATAGTTCTTGACATGAGTTTTCCAGCTGTCATTTTCTTATTTGTGGAATCACGTGACTTTAGCTGTTTGAAAAGAAAGGCGCACCTAATTTTTATAAAACATTCAGAACTTTGATCAATATTTTAATTTACAGGCTAAACTTTATGTTCTAATATTTATTGTTTACAAAAAGTTATATTTATCACTATAATAGTTTAAAAATAAAATCTAACGAGGTCAAAAAAAGATTTCACAAGGGAATGGTATTAAATTCTCGGATTTTTGTCTAAAACTTTCAACAATTTGCGTCACTTATTCATAAATGTAAATGTAATGTCATAAAAATTTCATACATAATATTTTTTCATAACATAAATGTATATCACCTAAATATATATATATATATATATATATATATATATATATATATATATATATAAGATTCCCTTAGCCCTAACGGGTCATCGGGGCAGATGAAGTGAAGGAATTGTGTGGTAATCACAACGCCCAGCCGCCTTAAAGTCTGGTACCAATTTAAAGCTGGGTGGACTTGTGGTATGACTTTGAAACACATTTAACCAGGAAAGTTTCCCATGGTTCTCACCGAAGATCGAACCCAGGACTCTCAGGTTGACAGTCGAGCATCTACACCAGACTTTGAATAAAATTAAGAATAACACACCTAAATAAATAAAAATTGTTAAGTTTTTTTTTTTTGTTGTTTTTTGTTAAAGGCTCTAAATTTTATTAAGCATTTTAAATGTATTAAAAGTATTTACAAACCCTTTTTAGTATTGTACTGCTACGGTGATTTCCAGTTCGCAGGTACCACTTTGAATTTTCTTGGACGTGTATATTTTTCAATACATTTATATAACAGTGAGTTAATGCGTAGGACAGATGCTGACGACCCGTTATAATAAATTGCGTACTGTTTTTTGAACAATCTAGATGTCATCTTACGCGCGAGGACATACAGACACACACACATACGCACATATATATTATTGTTATACTACGTATATTCTGTCTTGTTTACCTGCCTTAAATATTTGGTTGCTGTAACTGACGGGCTCTGGCCAAAGCCTAATCAAACACTTTTCATATGCCAGTTTGAGCAGCCGGATTTGAAATCAACTGGCGATTAACCGAAATTTGAACGATTCGCTTAAACGGTCAGCATGCACCATCACAATCAAGTCTAATATGACCATGATAGCCCTAGTGGTGCTATTCCTCAGCACCCCTTAACTTCCCCGCCCATGGATATTGCCCGATCCTAACAATGACAATAATAGAATATTCTACTCACCAACAAGGAGATGAGCCTGTAATGAAAGTCGGATTTTAATCAATAACAGAAATATGAGTAGTGCAGAAACCAATTATATCAAGTGTGAAACTTTTCGCAACCATTATCTTTGTTTATTGTTGTTGTTATTGTTTTTGTATAGTATTTAATTGCAGTCACTCTCTGGTGGTATGTGTGAAGTCCCTGTCAGGGTGAGATGAAATCTCGTATATCTCTTAAACCATTGATGGGACTGTTGTTTAATGGTGCTCTCCGTTTATCTCCTCCGTAGCCGATAAGTGCAATGGCCAAAGGGGCAGTAGGGGAGATATCGCGGAGACTTGAGCCATGACCTGAAATATCCATAGGTCCTTACCGGGGGTTTGAACCAGGGACCCTCAGATCGACAGTAGAGTGTAGACACTTTAGTCTGTGTTTTTTTTTTTTTAGAAATCGATAATCAATTTACACCAGCTTAAATAGATTTGAAATTTTGAACACTTGGGAATTCCCGATGACAGTACCACACTCTATTAAATCGTTCGAGTCAATTTATTAAATTCTTATGGAGACCAAGACTAATAACCTTATTGATAATGTTTCAGTAAAGAACAGGGAACTATCGGAAAGAGATAAACAGACCAGTTTCTTCACATTCGTCAGTTTACTCACATAATGATTTCTCAAGTTTAGCATGTCTTAAACACTGTGCTGCGTTCTGAATTTGTTTTTTTTTTGTTTATAGCCTGGCGAGATATGTTTAATTATTGTATAGAAATTTCACCGATAGCATAGCAAGTAAAAGCCTTTGAACAACAAGAAAATATAAAAAAAGATACATTTTTTAAGTCATTCTTAATCACACCTTAAACGCCAATTATCAGTTTGTATTAACTATACAAACAAAAACAAACAAAAACAAACAAAAATGCTAAAAAAAATTATAAGAAAAAAATAAAAAACTTTTTTTGTAAAAATAAACTTATATTAAAATGGTTTCGATCAAACAAGCATTTATGCAAATTTGATTGAGTAAATAAAACATTTGGCGCTTTAAAAATGAAACATTTAATCCGTATGGGCACTTACGCTTTAACTTTAGGGCTGCTGATTAAACTGCGTTAATTTGCGATTAACGCGTCAAAAAAAATTTGCGATTAAAATTTTTAACGCAACACCTAAGTACGTTAATTTTACCAAAATGCTGAAAGTTCAGCATAAATAACAGAATTTCACTCAACAATTTGAAGTTAAGGTCCGTTCACTTATCAAGTAGATCTACACCCCCCACACACACACCCTGTCGCAATTTGCACACACCCCCAGGTATGTCGACAAAAGCCCCATTTGTAACATAAAATGAAAATGTTTTTGTTATATAGCCCTTCGACAAGTGAACCACCTGTTCCCTTCCCGGACGATATAAAAACAGATAAGATTAATTCACTAGTTTACATTATATATTGTAGTGTATTGGTGGAGGTACTGTAGTTTACTGGTGGAGGTAAAAGAACGACAAGTGTTTCGCGAACTCGGTTATAATTAGGTCAAAATAACGAGATGCTAGAAATTTTGGATCATCATTTTTTTGCGCCCAATTCGTTATCGCATTTGAAAATACAGCGTCTTGCTGGTCACGTCTGCAACAGCTGCACTAACAGTTTCATATGCATGACACCTGTCAATCAAGGTCTAGACAGTACACGAGACAGTGGTTGTTTTTTTTTCAGAATTATTGTGACACTGAGCTAAATTTAATACTTTATATAGGGCTGTTGATTAAGTGCAATTAACGCGTAATTAAAGCATAAAAAAATTATGCGATTACATTTTTTTTCGCAAACACGTAAATGCGTTAAATTTTACCCAAAATGCTGTTGTGCATTTGCGGAAAAAATAAAATCAGTAAATAAGTCAATTCTATAAACAGAAAAAGATCAGACAAGATAAAAAAAAAAGGAAGAAAAAACACCCGAACACAGAAACAGTCACGTATATATAAAATCATAGCAGACATATGACCTTGAAACAATAGGATACATATGAGATATAAATGACGTATTTTTTTTGGGGGGGAGGGGGGGATGGGAAGTGGATGGGGTATGCGCAGTAGTGGAGGGTATGGTATAAAGACTTACGTGTGGGCCAAATGACAGGGAAGGAGGGAACAGGGGTTGACATACGTCATAAATTCGAAAACTACGGTACGAGAAAAACACATTGCTGTTGATTAAAAAGAAAACAATTCGCATCGCTTGACTTGATTGATACTTGTCTATAAACTGGTCTCAATAACTAAATCAATAGACATATATGATAATCCTAATTAAATGTTACAATTCTTTACACCTCTTTCGTAAATTAAACTGACTTGTTTATTATGCCAATGTTATGGTATAATATTATGACATAATAGTTTGAATACAAACAATTGTATTTAATTACGTCGATTAAAATGTGCGTTAATTTCGATCAATTTTTTTTAATCGAACAGCAGCTCTATTTTATTTAAATCAATAAAATTGAAACATTTGTTTGAATGATCCAAAGCATTTTAATAAAAGTCCGTTTTTTCTGTAGTTTTTTTTTTTTAGTATTTATACAAGCCATAAAATTCATATCCTGTTTATAGTAACCTTTACCGTGCAGTGAACGTTGGTGATTGTGAGACAACTCCTGTCAACAGAATGTATAGTTCTCTGTTAAAGAAATCTATATATAAACAAACAGGTTTGACATGTAAATGCGACTGCCCGAGATATTAAAAAAGTTGCGTATGACCTAAACATTACAAAGATATATATATATATATATATATATATATATATATATATATATATATATATATATATATATATATATATATATTTAGAGCTGCTGTGTTCGGTTTAAAATTTAATCGAAATTAACGCATACTTTAACAAATTATCTCAAAATAATGCATATTTCATCGAAAAAAAATACTTTTTTTTTAAATATTTGTAACATTTCTTTATTCTTTCAACATGCAATTTTGAAATAGCTTATTTGATAGATAGAATTGAATTAGTCTTATTTATTCAGCCTAGTTGCTTAAACAGACCAGTTTATTCACGTTCGTCAGTTTATTCACATTCGTCAGTTTATTCACATGTGTCGGTTCGAGTGATGTTCTCTTCTTGTTAACAACACAGCCAGAAACAGCAAAGTGGCATTCACAAATGGACAGTTTGGGCAGGAGATGCAAAATATTTTTTCGCGAGCTTAGTCAAAAACTGGGTATTTATTCTCATGTAACTTCCACCATTTTAATGGATCCAAGACATTTTCAATTTGTCTCTCCAGTCTGCATTTGTCAACAACTGTTGGGGTGGAGCGAGGCATCAATAGTTCAACTTCAGAATCTGGTGATAGTTCCTGCATTCGCGCTTTCTTTCGGGGTTGTTCTGAAGTTTGTTTATCATCATTATCAAGTCCAGATTCTTTTACATCAGCCGAGTCTAGACCTTGATTGACAGGTGTCATGTATATGAAACTATTAGTGCAGCTGCTGCAGACTTGACCAGCAAGGTACTGTATTTTCTAATGCGATAAATATTACGCGAAAAAAAAATGAAACAAAATTTCAAGCATCTCGTTATTGTGACCAAATTATAACCGGGTTCACTAAACACTTGTTGTTCTTTTACCTCCGCCAATTCACTACAATATATAATGTAAACTAGTGAATGAAACGTTTCTCTTTTTACATAGACCGGGAATGGAGCAGGCGGTTCACTTGTCGAAAGGCTATATAACAAAAACCTCTTCATTTTTATATTACAAGTGGTGCTTTTGTAAACGTACGTTGTGGTGAGATGCGTGTGTTGGTTGCGGCATGGTGGTAGATCTCTGTTATAAATGATCGGATGTTAACTTCAAATTGTTGAGTGAAATTTGGTTATTTATCACTTTGGCGCAACTCTGAACATTCAGCATTTTGGTCAAACTAACGCATTTAGGTGTTGCGTAAAAACTTTAAGCGCAATTTTTTCGACGCGGTAATTGGGCGTTAATGCAGTTTAATCAGCAGCCCTCGTTTGTTTGTTTGTTTTTTATGCCGGTTTGTATTACCGGATTTGAAATCACTTAATGCATATTTTTAAGGGGGTGGGATGAACGGTCAGCATGCACCATCACAATCAAGTCAAATATGACCACGATAGACCCAGTGGACAATAGCAAGGACGCTGTGGAATCTGTCATTGCAAACCTTTCACATCACTTAACGGTGTTTATTCCTATAGAGCTTTTCATCAGCGCCACCTTCAGAAGATGATAAGACAAAAAAACTGAATTTTCTCCGACTCTGAAAATAAAAATATTAGAAATTTTACTTTTACTCACAAACAAGAAGTCGCCCTTGGTTTGACAGTCTACTTTAAATCAATAATAAAAATATTAACAGTGTAGAAACCAAATATATCAAGTGTGAAACCTCTAGCAACCAAAACGTTTGTTGATTGTATTTTTAGGCTTTTATTGCTGTCACTCTATGGAGGTTTGTGTGAATTCTTATAAGGATGTGATGAAATATCTTAGAGGATATCAACCACTAATAGCACTGAGTTTAGAGTGCCCTTCATTCATTTCCATGGAGGCACTACGGGAGATATAGCGGGGACGTTTACTGTGACCTGAATTGTGGGGGTCCACACCGAAATTTTATTTTGTTTTTTATAGTTTATTTTTTTTATAATTTGTGGGGTTTTTTTATAACATGTTTATACCAACCTTTACTGTGCACAGGAAGTTGATGTCTGTCAAAAAAAAGGATCCTGTCAACAGAATGTAGGTCTATTGTTTTCTATTCAAGAACTCTAAATATAAACAAACACGCTAAACTAGTAAATTTAGTTGCCCTAAACAATAAAAAAAAAGGAGGAGGGGGATGAAACAACTGTCACTCCCCTCCTCAACTGGCACTAGCATCAGGACAATGCGTCGAGAGACCAGTCACGTGACCTGGTTTGTTTGGGGGGGGGGCGGGGATCTACTTGGGACTTTGAATATAAGTAGTGACCAGAGAAAAAGTGGACAGTAGTTACTTAGCAGTTAGGAAGTTATTTTTTAGAACTACGAGTTCGCTACCTTAATTAACGTAATACGTCGACTCGCTTGTCGCCAGTCGTGATTTCTCCTCCTGAATCTATTAGTTTAGCTAAGTTAGTGTAGCTTTAATGTTTAGTGAATTAGTAGTAGTAAATAAAGTATTAGTGTAGTGCTTGAACCCACGTGTCTGAGTCATTATAAAGTTACTTCAATATATTGATGCTTTGTTCCTTTGACTCAAATTTTTAAACCATCATAACATTCATAATGTCACACAGCCTAAGGTTCTTCTGTAGTAATTCAATTTCTTGGAAAATATTATGTCACTCTTTTTCTTCAAAAAAAAATAATTTTTTTTTACAAGACCACCAAACCGCAAGAAGTGATAGACCACTATAAATTGTATCGTGAGTGCAAGCTAACCAGAGAACAATTTTTCCACACAACTGGTCCAATATCACTGTTGTATGCGAACCTGGGGGTAAATTCCTCACACATTTAGCACTAGATTCTTCAACAGCACTTGGCATAACAGACTCTATTAGTAGCTATTGAATCAAAGTCGGAAATACATGAATCAGATACTTGGAATTGGATGTGATGGTAATGCCACGAATGCTGGTTCTACTGGTGGAATAATCACGCTATTTGAAAAGGAGCTTGGAAAAAACCGTTGCAATAGCTCCCATGCTGGCTACCATGTTTGCTTCATTCAAATGAACTACCATTGTGTCATCTCTTGAAACATCTTATTGGTCCAACGACTGGGCCAAAAGGATTCTCAGGCCTCATAGAATCTACCAGCTTGTGAGTTTCTGCCTGTCTATAAATTTTCTGCAATTAATTGTGGACGCCCAGAAGTGACAGTAACGAGTTAAAGTAAAGGTGTGTAATGTATCTCAGTGTTAATAGTGGAAACTGCTCTGAAGAACTTGCCTGAAGAAATCTCGCAAAAATGGCTTATTCGCGTTGGCTCGAACAGAATTATTCGGCTGTATATCTCAACTAGAAATGCAACATCCAATTAAATTAACTCGACGGTTAATGAAATGCGTGTGTATGCACCTGTGTGGTTTACCATCAAAACTAAGCCTAACAGCAAAGATGGTGCACGTATTTTGTATGTCATGTTTACCTCCAGAGATTTCTAAAAATAGATTAACTTCAAAACGAAACCTCGTGCTGTGACGACAAATATAAGTCTTCAAATAAAAAACATGACATTGTACTTTAGAAATTCGTTTTTTCTATGCAAGTCTTGACTAAATTTTCAATTATAATTGTTGTTTTTTTGTAATTTAAAATAATATCGATAGATAGAAAGGTAGGTAGATTGATTGATTAATTGATTGTTTGATTGATTTCTTGGGTAGATGTGGGGATGGATGCATTTATTGATTGAGTGATTGATAGATGGAAGGAAGGAAGGAAGACAGACACACAGGCCGGCAAACAGATAGATAGATAGATAGATAGATAGATAGATAGATAGATAGATAGATAGATAGATAGATAGATAGATAGATAGATAGATAGATAGATAGATAGATAGATAGATAGATAGATAGATAGATAGATAGATAGATAGATAGATAGATAGATAGATAGATAGATAGATAGATAGACACACACACTCATACATACATACATACATACACACATACATGCATACGTACATACATACATACATGCATACATAAATACATACATGCATGCATACATACACATTGATAGATACTCAGTTATACAGATACTGCATAGCATTATTTTAAAATGTCCCATTATAACCCCACCCCCCTCCCCATACTCCCGTTCTATATATTCGTTGCCCCCCCCCCCCCCACAACTAAGTGACCAGACTAAGACACTCTATGGAAAAAAAATTTATACAAAAATGGTTTTTTTCGTGAGCCGAATAGTTTTGTGACCTGTGAAGTTTACTGCGTGTATAATTTAAGCAATAAAATATAAACAAATGTAAACAAATATTTATTTATTTTTTATTAAGATGTAGATATCTATTTATTTTCAGTAAAGAAAAACAATAAAGAATGAAAATGTGTAAAATTAAACGTATAAAAAAAACTATTTGAACATCGCGCAAGCTTTGAACTGACGTGCGTCTCAGTTTTGTTGAAAAAAAGAATGACCCACGTCATCACAGCTTCCTATCGCGTTAAGTGTGTCACTGACCTATTGGCAAACTCCCTTGTTGGCCGGATTGTAACCAGCGCCGGCCAGACATCGGCCTAACTCTACGTCACACAGACAGGCTTGACGCAAGTATCCTGGAAGATCTGGGGAGAGATGGGTGAGAGATTACCCATTCGTTGCTGCAGACTACAGAAAGGTATAATATATTTTCACAAGTCGATGATGCTGCTGGCGAATAAGATTTTAAAGTCTAGATGCTAAAAAAAAAACTGGGATATTTTTTGTTTACACCTAGTCGAGACGGAAATGACCGAGGATAGGTCACCAAAGAAGATACTTTTTAAGGATTTTATCGAGCTCTTGGCTAAAGTTATCACCACACAGATTAAACAACCAAAGAGTTCAGTTTAGCTGTTCTTGAATTTTATTTTATGTTTTTATGTATTCTTGCATCTGATTACAAATGTCGTCGCTGCGTGAACTCCAACCTCCGACCCCCCCCCCCGTTTCATATTAGATAAATATTTATAAACTAGCTGAACAGGCCCGGTACCCGGACCGGCTATTAGGCATGCAGTTGGAGTTCAAAATGGTGATGCGCTCACAACACCATATCATTGACTAATCTTAATTCATTCATAATATTTTAAAGGACTCTTTCTCAATAGTTATTTTTTAATAATGTATCAATTCTTTTTCACTTAGCCCCACACCCATCCCTCCCTCCCTCCCTCCCCCGCCCGCCACCCCCTTCAAGTCAAGACATGCCCGAATCACAGTGGGTATCAATGTACAAAATTACAAAAAGGGGCGTTTAGTATAACTGCATGTTCACCCTGTTAACAATACCATGTGACACTTCTCCCTACCTCTCCCCCCTCCCGTTAAACACTCATTTCCCAACCCTACACCCCCATTCCAATAGTTCTTTTTTTTATAATTTTATAATTTATCATGTTTAACATGACGTATTTTAAAAAAAAGAGAGACGTGAGGTTAAAAAATTAGCGGTGTTGCAACTTGAATCGTCTGCTTGACCCCCCCCCCCCCCGTTCTGCAACCATTTGGTTTATTCCCACCCCTATCCCAACCAACTCGGTAAGATATATTTTAGCGCATTAACAATCATTTAAAAATCTTAATTCATTAATAAGAAATCCTTGTTGTATTTAGAATTTCCCAGCATTTCATTTTTATTCAAGAAAGATTCATTTGATGAACAAAATGCGCACCAAACATACTCTCATTCAACATACATTGTCTCTTTTTAGTTTCTATAATTTTGGAATTCCCCAGACTATTTTTATAGAGACGGTCGATGACACGCGCTGTTTTTTTTTAACTCCGCAAAGGTATGACGTAGAACTGAGACTTTTTTTTAGCGATGTAAGCTTTCAACTTGTTCGGTGCCGTGTATTTGTAGCGTACAGACCTGCGGCTTTTATTGCCATGAGCATACTTTACACCGCACGGTGTGTAGGTCTGTCGGTCGAACCACCGTCTATGTTAGCCGATTATGTATATAGATAATTGGTAAAACATAAATTTAACATAAAACTTAAATCTCTTAAAAAAATGAACTAAAAGTAAAAAAAAAAAAATAGTTCAAAACATCATACAAATATTTAAAAGAAATCAGCAGTACCAACATTAAAAGCGTTAGTGTATGTAGATTTATAAATAATTTATCTATCGATAATTATCATAGGGGTTAAGACCTATTCAGTCATATAAATTTTATTCACCCACGCTTTAGCTAGAAGCAATGCTTGAAAATATGTTTCATGGAATTTTATCATCCAGAACCTCCCAACAGTGGCGGACTCTTTCAGAATCATCCGCCTACTTACCTCTGCACTGGCAGCTGCATCCATTACAACTGTTGCTGTAAGTAACTGAATTTGGCAGTCCGTGTTGGTGTAACAGTTGTCATGCCTTTGACAGCATCTGAAAATATATCACACCTTCACTTTATTTATTTTTATTTCAGTATTTTTTCTTGGTTCTAAAAAAAAATTATTTAAACCAATTTAATTAAAAAACAGAAATAACATGAAATAATTAAACACGTTATTGGCCTTAACAGATCGTTGGCATCCGTTCGTCTCGAGAGACGATGGTGTAGCTAAGTTGAGTCTACAAAACACCGCCGGGAGTGGCTGTGCAGTCCGACTCGGGAGTGGCAATCCCTGCTGCACTTGTCACACTTGAAAATAGTTGGTTGTTGTAGTTGTTGTTGTAGCTGTTCTTTTTTCCGCTTCCGTCTTGTTCTTTTCAGGGCAGCATTATCCTGTCGCTCAGCCTCTGCGCGCAATGAACCCTGCCGGACAGCGAGCCTCCAGGACTGGCGGTCGGCTGCTTGGCTCTCCCAGGAGTTGGGGTTAATGGAGCACTGTTTCATATCCTTTTTGCAGGTGTCTTTGTAGCGCATTTTAGGTCGCCCTGTTTTCCTCTGGCCGGTAACTAGCTCGCCATAGAGTAGGTCCTTCGGGATGCGGCCTGCGTCCATTCTTTTGACATGACCGAGCCATCTGAGGCGTCTCTCGCTGAGAACTGCAAACAAGCTGCTCATGTTGGCCCTCTCCAGCACCCCAGTGTTGGGGATCTTGTCTTGCCACTTTATCTGCAGTATACGTCGGAGGCACCTCATGTGGAAGTTGTTTAGCTTCCTTTCATGCCTCGCGTAAGTGGTCCACGTCTCGCATCCATAGAGGAGGGTACTAAGTATGCAGGCTTGGTAGACGCGCAATCTGGTATTTTCGGTGAGGCTGGGGTTTTCCCACACACGTTGCTTTAGTCTCGCCATGACTGTGGCTGCCCTAGCGATTCTGCAATCGATCTCCGGGTCTATGGATAGCGAGCTGGAGATGGTGGACCCGAGGTAAGTGAAGTTCTTAACAGGTGATGATGTGAAATCTCTACACTTAGTTTTTTCGTGGGTCTGTATATAAATTACTACAGAGCATGAAGCTAGATGATTCTATTGTAGACAGATTAGAGTCTTACACTGGGACAACGTTCTCCCGTGCTGACCGTGAAGTGTTCACTTCTTTCTTTAATTCTATGTTTGAGAAAGCAGATGGATGGATGGATTGATGGATGGATCGATGGATAGATAGATAGATAGATAGATAGATAGATAGATAGATAGATAGATAGATAGATAGATAGATAGATAGATAGATAGATAGATAGATAGATAGATAGATAGATAGATAGATAGATAGATAGATAGATAGATAGATAGATAGATAGATAGATAGATAGATAGATAGATTAGATGCAGCCCTAACTATTGCCACATTCTATTTCTCGTGTGATGGTCCCTAAATATTGCCACATTCTATTTCTCGTGTGATGGTCCATAAATATTGCCACATTCTATTTCTCGTGTGATGGTCCCTAAATATTGCCACATTCTATTTCTCGTGTGATGATCCATAAATATTGCCATATTATATTTTATTTTGCAGGAAACGCTTTTTTTTTCCTCTACCAGAACACAGAACAGGCCTTTATTTTGAAAAATCGAAATATACCTGTCTACTGCATCCATCGGTGTGCCTCTTCCACCAATACCACAGTAACACCCGAAACCGTTATAGTCAAGAGCGCTTCTCCCTGTACACCTTTGGATAATTTCCCTAAATTGAAAGACACTGCGCCTGTCACGTGAGAGAGTTTCTACTTCCTCTTCAGCAGACGAAACCTGACAGACTGTTTGTTAAACAAGGGTATGTGTGAACATAAAATAAACCATCATGCTGACAAATTAAAGTGGAACCTTGGACAAGAATTGGATTAGTTCCCAAGTGGAACCTCGGATTAGGAACTTAACTCCCAAATGGAACCTTGGATTAGGAATTCACTAGCTGCCAAGTGAAACCTCCGATTAGGAACTTGATGAGCACCCAAATGGAACCTCGGATTAGGAACTTGATTAACTCCAAAGTGGAGCCTCGGATTAGGAACTTGATTAACTCCAAAGTGGAGCCTCGGATTAGGAACTTGATTAACTCCCAAGTGGACCCTCTGATTACGAACTCATAACCTGAACATTAAAATCAATAAAATTAATACGTATTGTTGGAAATAAAAAGACTTAGCGCAACGAAATATATTTGTCTAATTTTCTTACGAGGAGTATAATATTGGGAAATGTTTTCCATTTGTTTTTATATTTATTCTGTTTCTTTGCAGCAGGAATCTTTCTGAACAAGGAAACTATCAAAGTGAAATTTGTCGCGTCTTTTGATGGAGAATCTTTCAAAATTATTTTATCTTTCATATTGCTCGTGACCTAGGACGTTTGTAACCCAAGGTTCCGCTGTATACTTTGATTATTTATATTATTGTTTAGTAGTTGAAGGATTGCCCGGCGATGCGTGGAACGTCTCTGTATGCGCACAGAATGAGAAATACTCTTTAAAACCATAACCGTCAAAGTATCAAAAACAGTAACATCGATAAAGATTTACGAATATAAATGTAAAAAGTGGTCTGACATTTATTTTAGTTTCACATCAAAGTAATCTACAATTGGTCATTTATCTATCTACTTTGATTAAATTTTCATGCTCAGTTCAGTAAAAATAATACATTACTGAAAAATAAGTGTATGTTACAATGTAAAGCTCATGGGAGGACTGAAGTGGAGGTGTAAAGAGAGAAACTCATGGGAGGACTGAAGTGGAAGTGTAAAGAGAGAAACTCATGGGAGGACTGAAGTGGAAGTGTAAAGAGAGAAACTCATGGGAGGACTGAAGTGGAGGTGTAAAGAGAGAAACATGGGAGGACTGAAGTGGAAGTGTAAAGAGAGAAAGAAACTCATGGGAGGACTGAAGTGGGGGTGTAAAGAGAGAAACTCATGGGAGGACTAAAGTGGAGGTGTAAAGAGTGAAACTCATGGGGAGGACTGAAGTGGAGGTGTAAAGAGAGAAACTCAAGGGAGGACTAAAGTGGAGGTGTAAAGAGAGAAACTCATGGGAGGACTGAAGTGGAGGTGTAAAGAGAGAAACTCATGGGAGGACTGAAGTGGAGGTGTAAAGAGTGAAACTCATGGGAGGACTGAAGTGGAGGTGTAAAGAGTGAAACTCATGGGAGGACTGAAGTGGAGGTGTAAAGAGTGAAACTCATGGGAGGACTGAAGTGGAGGTGTAAAGAGTGAAACTCATGGGAGGACTGAAGTGGAGGTGTAAAGAGTGAAACTCATGGGAGGACTGAAGTGGAGGTGTAAAGAGTGAAACTCATGGGAGGACTGAAGTGGAGGTGTAAAGAGTGAAACTCATGGGAGGACTGAAGTGGAGGTGTAAAGAGAGAAACTCATGGGAGGACTGAAGTGGAGGTGTAAAGAGTGAAACTCATGGGAGGACTGAAGTGGAGGTGTAAAGAGTGAAACTCATGGGAGGACTGAAGTGGAGGTGTAAAGAGAGAAACTCATGGGAGGACTGAAGTGGAGGTGTAAAGAGTGAAACTCATGGGAGGACTGAAGTGGAGGTGTAAAGAGAGAAACTCATGGGAGGACTGAAGTGGAGGTGTAAAGAGAACTTGTATAGGAAAAAGTGCAGAGTAGTTGAGTGGGTCAGAACTTTACATTTTCTGAAAAGCCATATGTTATGAGCCATTGGGGCAGACGGCGTTTAGAATTCTTCTATTTCTGTAACCTCGTCATTTAAAGGAATTATGTGGTTAGCACAACGCCCAGCCGCCTTTACTTCCCCAACTGAAAGTCAGGTGCCCATTTAAAGCTTGGGTGGACTTGAGGGACTTCGAATCAAAATTCACAAGCTCCTGGAAATATACCATTGGTTCTCACCACGGATCGAACCCGTGACTTTGAGATCGACATTCGAGTGCTCTACACCGCTCGGCTACCAGTCTGTAAATAGCTGATTGAAAAATGATTTGGTTGCTTGCTTTTTAGGTTATCTGGATGACTGACTGATTGATTTAATAGTCAAAAATTCATTCAGACATTAGGAGCAGCGTAAAGCTGTCGTGTATGAGTAAAATTTACAAGTAGCGAATATCACACACATATACTTCTAACCAAGGGAAGTAAACATTATAATTTACTTCAACCTTCCAAGGGGCAAAACTTAAGAATACTACGGATGATATCTTTTCAAATCTGCCTTTTGACGTAAAATCCATACCATGACAACAGTACAACCATAGGAAATAGCTATTTGTCACTGTCTACCAGTTTAATCACTACTAACCATTTATTTTAACGAACACATTTTAGTCACTAACATAACAGCTTTTGGCACCTTACAATCTTGACCAATTAGAGTCTGATTTCTTACCGACAAACCATAGGACCAAACAGTTGGTAATAGTTCTCGACACGAGTTTTCCAGCTGTCATTTTCTTATTCGTAGAATCACGTGACTTCAGCTGTTTGAAAAGAAAGACAAAGCTAACTATAATTAATATCCGTCAAAAATTCATAAATTTGATGAAAAAGTTAATTTATGCTTTAAAATTTGTGTTCCAATATTTGTTTTTACAGAAAACATATTTATTTCTCCAATATTTTTTAAAGCAAAATCGAACGCGGTAAAATGTTTTTACAACAGAAGGGCGTTTCTCCTGATTAGATCTAAAACTTTCTACAAATTGCGTCACTTATTCATAAATGAAATTGAAATATCTTACATATTTAATACATCGTATTACTTTTAATTCCTAACATCAATTTATATCACACATAGATAGTTGACTTTGAATAAAATTATGAATAACACATCCAAATAAATAAATAAGCATTTAGTTGTTATTGTTTGTTTTTTAAAGGCCCTAAATGTTATTGTTATACTAAGTATATTCTGTCTTGTTTACCTGCCTTAAATATTTGGTTGCTGTAACTGACGAACTCTGGCCAAAGCATAATCAAACACTTGTCATATGCCGGTTTGTGCAACCGGATTTGAAATGTCTCCTTGCGTTGTTGTTGTTGTTGTTTTTTTTTTTGAAGGTTTTTCGTTTTTAACCGAAATTTTTTTGGCTTGCTTAAACGATCAGCATGCACCAACACAATCAAGTCTAATATGACCACGATAGCGCTAGCGGACAATGCCAAGGATGCCCAAAGCTTTTTGCATCACTAAGCAGTGCTATTCCTATCGAGCTATTCCTCGGCGTTCCTTACTTTCACCGCCCTTCCCCAAGGCTATGAGGGCAAATCTGGACATTCTCCAATTCTCACAATAAAAATTATAGAAGTTTTTACCCATTGGGAAATGGAAAATCAATTCTCACCAACTTTCACCAATACATTTGAAACTTTGAACACATGGGAATTCCCGATGAAAATAGACTATTTCAAAACGTTCGAGTCAATTCATTATATTCTTATGGAGCCCAAAGCTAATTACTTTTGTGATAATAATATTTATATATAAAGTAGAGGGAAATGGCGAAAAGAGATAATAATTTCTGAAGTAGAACTGGTTAAACAATGTACTGAGCACTGAAATTTGTTTGTTTTTTTTTAGCTCTGGCGAGTTATGTTTAATATTTTATATACCAACAAATGCAAGCGAAATTCTTTTAAATAACAAAATATAAGACGACAGATTTTTAGTATTTCTTCATTGCCCTATGTACGCCAATTATTAGTTTATATTTACCATACCAACTAAAACAAAAGAAAAAATACTTTTTGACACTCAAAAGTATGGAATAAAATTTATAAAAAAAACTTATTTTTAAAAAAAATAACTTAGATTAAAATGGTGTACATGAAACAAACATTTATTTAAATTTGATTGAGTTAATAAAACAGTGAGCGATTAAGAAATGAAACAATTAATCCATACAGGCACCAAAGTTTGCTTTTTTTAACCAATACAATTAAAACAAATCTTTCTATGATATAAAACCAATTTTAATAAAAGTCCATTTTTTTTTTTACATTTTTTTTATTGTTTTTTTTTTTACTATGCAAAAAAAACTCAGATCCTGTTTATATCAACTTTTACCGTGCGGAGAAAGTTGATGATTGTGAGACAACTCCTGTCAACAGAATGTATTGTGAGACAACTCCTGTCAACAGAATGTATTGCTTCCTATTCAAGGAATCTAGATATAATCAAACTGGAAAAACAAGTACTTTCTATTGCCCTTAATAATAAAATAAGTTAAATAGGCCTTAAATATTTTATAGATGTATATGTTGTAAACATTACAAAGAAATATATATATATATATATATATATATATATATATATAGCCTATATGCTCTAAACATTTAACAAAATATTAGTAAATAAGCATTTAAACATTTTCCATTAAGATATATACAAGTTAAAATTTTATTGGAAAACAGTAAAGCTAATTTGGTAAAATTATGACACAATAAAACGTGTGCGTTTAGGTTTTGTTGTTGTTGTTGTTGTTAATTTGTTGTTATTTTTTATTGGACTAATCCTAAACCTTCATAATATAGCCTCTCAGCCAAAGGTTTATCTGTATTTCAATTTCTTAAAAAAATATTTGACCTAAAGAAAATATCTGCCGCAAAAGATATGACTGCGCTAAAAGAAATGACTGCTCTAAAAGAAATGTCTGCCCTAAAAGAAATGTCTGCCCTAAAAGAAATGTCTGCCCAAAAAGAAATGACTGCCCTAAAAGAAATGTCTGCCCTAAAAGAAATGTCTGCCCCTAAAAGAAATGTCTGTCGTACAAGAAATGTGTATCCTGTCTGAAATGTTTGCCATGAAGAAAACTTGAGGTTTCCAGTGGTATAACTAGGAAAATAAATTAATTCTTTATCTTTGAAAATAAAATAACCTTAGTCGTATTTTTTCCAATTCATTTTCTTTTTTCTCCCGAGGTTTTCCTAAAATAGATTAACTTCAAAACAAAAAAAAAAATCTTGCTGTAACGACCAAATTAAAATACAAATCTTTAGATAAAATCATGAAACTTTGTAACTGTACTACTGAAACTCGTTATCTCTTGTGCAAGCCTTGACTTAATTTTCAAATAACCTTCTTTTTTTTTTTGTAAATTTTAAATGATTACAAAAGCGGTTGGCCTAAAAATATGAATTTCTTAGTTCCAGGTCCACGTCAGCCGAAAGCCACTAACATAAGGTAAATGGAAAATAATATAGAAAGTTAAATAGATGGATGATTGATTGTTGGATGGTTGTTTAATTGTGTAGGTGAAGGGATGGATGGATATATTGATTGATAGTTTGGTAGATGAGTGGGAGGAACGAATAAAGTATAGATAGATAGATAGATAGATAGATAGATAGATAGATAGATAGATAGATAGATAGATAGATAGATAGATAGATAGATAGATAGATAGATAGATAGATAGATAGATAGATAGATAGATAGATAGATAGATAGATAGATAGATAGATAGATAGATAGATAGATAGATAGATAGATAGATAGATAGATAGATAGATAGATAGATAGATAGATAGATAGATAGATAGATAGATAGATAGATAGATAGATAGATAGATAGATAGATAGATAGATAGATAGATAGATAGATAGATAGATAGATAGATAGATAGATAGATAGATAGATAGATAGATAGATAGATAGATAGATAGATAGATAGATAGATAATGATTATTGAAAGATGTGATTATTATAACGGGGTTAGCTCGCTGATCTAAAGAAGAAATGTATGATGAGAAAAAAAAAAGCGGCGAGGAAAACATGAAATATGTCCGAAATGGTCGACCCTAGCACCGAAAGATCGAATTATAATACATTCACATCAGGTGATGACTTGGTCATGTAAATGGTTTCATATGTATGCCAACATGAACGGGTTATATAAATACGCAATTTTGGTGAACACAACAATTGAAAAGAATGTAGAATTAATTAACCGCAAAAAGATTGGTTGTTAAACATTGTGTAGAAAAGTGAACTATACATAGCAATAGTGAAGAATACAGAACTATATATTGCAATGGTGAAGGATACTGAACTATATACATCAATGGTGAAGGACACTGAACTATATATATATATAAAAAAGTACATTCGGTAGAAGTCTATTTGCTAATAGCTAATTAAATAATTAATTAAATAACTAAGAATAAGTTTGGCCAAATAATGTGATTGACGTTAACGAAAAAGCTATCGTTCTATTTTTTAAACCAGAATGGATTATTCGACGGATATGTTGCAATTGCGGCAATGAATTCTAGCAACCTATTAACCTAATTTATCTCCTTGTAATGTGATTACAATGTTGAGAAAATTACACTTCAGTTATTATACTTATATTTTGCGGGTTTTTTCTGTAGGTGAAAGGTAAAAGGCTAAAGGATGAACTCTCTAGCATGTGTGACATCCATCGCTCTCTTGAGTGTGTTCGTTTCCGGCGTTGGTAAGTTCATTGACCCGTAACAGCAATTGTTTGAATATAATGTTAATGAATGTGGGATTTAGACAACGCACTTGTTAGAAGTCCAAACAAACGTTTGGTCATGTAACAAGTGCCTTTTATTTTCCTAACGCACTTGTTAGAAGACCAAACGTGAACATGACATATATAAATTTAATTTTTTTTTTCGGATTTTTTTTTTGAGGATTAGGGTTAGGGATAGGGATAGGGTTAGGGTTAGGGTTAGGGATATGGATAGGGTTAGGGATAGGGTTAGGGTTAGGGTTAGGGTTAGGGATAGGGTTAGGGTTAGGGTTAGGGTGTGGAGCAATATTATCTACGGCTGGTACACGAAGTAAAAAAAATACGAAGACCAAACGTTTGGTTATGTAACAAGTGCCTTTAGACAAACATCTTTCGTTCTATATAATTTCCGGTCTAATTTCTCGATGTAAAACAAATAGACGCATTGCAAAGTAGATTAAATAACATGATAGAAAGCCGTTTATAGAATATAACAATAGCTGTTATGAATTTAATATATAGGCCTATTAATGTCTAGTGTGTATATATTTATTCTTTTAGAAATTTAGATTCATAGATAGAGAAACAGACAGACATACAGATAGATAGATGATAGATAGATAGACAGACAGACAGACAGATAGATAGATAGATAGATAGATAGATAGATAGATAGATAGATAGATAGATAGATAGATAGATAGATAGATAGATAGATAGATAGATAGATAGATAGATAGATAGATAGATAGATAGATAGATAGATAGATAGATAGATAGATAGATAGATAGATAGATAGATAGATAGATAGATAGATAGATAGATAGATAGATAGATAGATAGATAGATAGATAGACCGGTAGGAAGGCGAGTAGGAGGATAGGTTGGTAGGTAGGTTGCTTGATTGGTGCAAGCTAGGTAAGCATTTAGGTACCTATGTGAATTGGTGTGGTTGTAAGTAGGTAGATTGATAGACTGACAGACATACAGTTTAACTTGAAATTTTGTTTTACTTATTGTGCTGTTATTCGACACAGTGGGTAAGGTACTCACCTACCAAGCGTCACCCCGTGGGCTGCTCACTTTGGATGAGGTCATCAAGGCATACACCGGGCGGAGCTCCCTGGACTACAACGGTTACGGCTGCTACTGCGGGCTCGGAGGACAGGGCACACCTGTAGATGCTGTGGACAGGTAAATTATAAGCCAATGTTTGCCCCTTTGGTGCACCCCCCCCAGTAAATCTGTTTATTTCTGTCATCTCTGTCATTTATATCATGTCTGTCATTTATATCATTTCTATCATTTCTATCATATCTGTCATTTCTGTCATTTCAATTATTTCTGTCATTTCTATCAAGTCTGGCATTTCAGTCATTTCTATCATGTCTGTCATTTCTATCATGTCTGTCATTTTTATCATGTCTGTCATCTATCATTTCCGTGATTTTTGTCATTTCTATCATTTCTGTCATTTATATCATGTCTGTCATTTCTATCATATCTGTCATTTCTGTCATTTCAATCATTTCTGTCATTTCAATTATTTCTGTAATTTCTATCATATCTGTCATTTCTGTCATTTCAATTATATCTGTCATTTATATCATGTCTGTCATTTATATCATGTCTGTCATTTGTATCATTTCTATCATTTCTATCATATCTGTCATTTCTGTCATTTCAATTCTATCTGTCATTTATATCATGTCTGTCATTTCTATCATATCTGTCATTTCTGTCATTTCAATCATTTCTGTCATTTATATCATGTCTGTCATTTCTATCATGTCTGTCATCTATCATTTCCGTGATTTCTGTCATTTCTATCATTTCTGTCATTTATATCATTTCTGTCATTTCTATCATTTCTGTCATTTCTATCATTTCTGTCATTTATATCATTTCTGTCATTTCTATCATTTCTGTCATTTCTATCATGTCTGTCATTTGTCCGACGTCCAGATGCTGTCAGAGGCACGACAGTTGCTATGGCAGCACCAGCTGCTGGGTCACCCACATCACGTGGACGGAGATTTACTGCGACTACGGTTACTGTGTCTGTCTTGGTGAGTGTCATTCTAATAGTTTTCTTATTCTTAGCTCAAAACTTCTCTTTATTTATTTATTTAAGTATTTCTTGGGTAAAAATTGTGATTTTGTAATCGATTTTTGAGGCGCTATTTAGTGACAAAATTTTCATACATGTTCTAGCTCCATGACAATGCATGATTCAATAATTAATTTTGCAATTTATTTTTATTTTTTTAATAAATATGAGCTACTTCCCTTGCATCTCATGCCCAAAGCAGCAGAACACACGCGTGCATGCTTTTACACACCGTGCTACATTGTATGTCTCTCTCTATCCCTTCAATCGGCAGCGTCTTTAAAAATGTGAACAAAACTGCTTGTTTCAAAATTTATAAGGGTTAATTGGAGGTTAGGTGGACATGCTGCGATTAAAATTGATTACAAAATTTTAAAAAATATATTTATATACACTAGCTGTTCACTGCAAAATGTGCAAAACCTTTGCATAGAGTTGTATTCCCTTAGGTTATTTTTGGTTTCAGACAGATCCGATTTTTTCATGATTTTTATTACTATTGTTTACGTTTGACGATTTTAAACTGGAATACTGTTGTATTATTTTTTTTTACTTTCGATTTAATGCAGAACCCAAACCTCTATTATTTATATAGATATTATAAAACGGTTAGTTTAAAAAATTATGTTTTTATCGTGCCTTGTTTTACTTTATGATTATAACACTGTTTCTGATTGGCGCAACTATTTATGACATGGGGTTAGCTTGGTGCTTTTATTGCCCCTTCCCTCCCCCCTCCTCCCCCACCACCCACCAGTCAAAACACTCCACAACAACAAATCGCCATTCTTGAGTTCTCTAACGTTCCCACACAGCAACCGGATCCCTGTGTAAGGCTCAGCCACCGCCACCCCCCCCCCCAATCCCCGTTTTCCCCCTTCCAGGCTCCAGCGACCTGTTTCCTGCTAAGACCACCTCACAATCTCCACCAGGTTAAAAGATCAACGCCACTTATTTCCCCTCTCCTCGACTTTATTTGAATAACATAACTCATCTCTTGATGACACATGCATCTACTTCACAATGCACAAATATATATATTACACAGAATTTACATTTTTAAAAGTTATATTACACAGAATTTACATTTTTAAAAGTCATCTGTCATTGGCGACGAAATCCCGTCATGAGTGTTATTGACTTTCTAAAAAAGGTGTTGCGCATAAATATTACTGATAGGATGATGTTAGAATTTTTTTAACGATACAGGTTAGATTCTGATCTTTCCCTAAAACATCGATTCCGATCTTTCCCTAAAACATCGATTCCGATCTTTTTCCTAAAATATCGATTCCGATCTTTCCCTAAAACATCGATTCCGATCTTTCCCTAAAACATCGATTCCGATTTCCTAAAAAAAATTAGTGGGAGCCCTCCCCACCATCACTCCCCCCCCTCCCCCCCCCCAAAATAACATTTAGCGACGCCACTGACCAATGCTGAAAACATCTTTTAAAAAAAAAAATTGTATCCACAGACCAACCAGGCACCTGTGAACACGAGGCCTGCTCATGTGACGTAGAGTTCGGCGAGTGCTTGAAACATGCGCACTACAACGCGGCCCATAAGAATTACTGCCCTTGATAGTTCAACTCATTAGTTGGTTGTAGGCATGAATCAATTTGAATAGAATAAAGGATGTACCAGTGGAAAATAAAGCTCTTTGTCTCCGCTGACAAAACTTACAACAGTCTTGGATTGAATTGTTTGTTTTACCTTTAAGACTATTTATTTTACCACTGTATTTCGTCAGATCACTGTGGTGCTGCTGTAGACAGCTCCTACGAAAGGATATCGATGTAGTTTGTACCATTCAAAAAGTATACGCCGTCACCGCTAGCATGACAGGGTGTCGTGTACACACCACACCAGCCTTATTGGCGGCGCCGATTCATGTCTGCCATGCATACAATGTGGAGGAGTGAATGTACCGGCATGGCAGAATAAAATGTTTTTAATACATACCTAGACTGGCCAGACAAGCAGGGTGTGGGTACTGTCGATATGCCAGAATGGCAAGGCCTGGGTATTGTGCCTAGACCGTCTGCCAAAAAATAGCAAAAAAAAATGACAGTGTGTTGTGTGCCGACCACATCTGTCACCACCACCAGCTGCGAACTCTTAATATATTTTGGGAGTACAAAACAGTAATCTTCTAACTAATGGTAGGATCAAAATATAAGTAAACCTTGTTTCGGATCTAAAATTGGTCCCAATTTGTTTAAATACTATAAAAGATTATTGTTATTATTGTTGTTGTTGTTTTTGCTTTCTTAATATAATTCGTAGTTTGAAAAAAAATGAACTAAGTTAATAATATCTGCAGCAAAAATATAATTTTTTTTTAATTATATTATTTATACGACAACAAAAAAATAATACAGTAGTTTTATTTAAATATTAATTGCCCATTTAATGGGGGGGGGGGGTCTTATGATGAGGTTTTAATCACACAACGCCTGATACGTTCAATTCACTCCGGTCTCAGGGCCGTCCTTGTAACTATTTAAAACAAAATCTCAGCCCCACCCCCACCCCCCCCCCCACCATAAAATAATAATGTAGTCATTGCAACAATACAACGGGGAAACACTGCAATAATAAAAGTATAATACACAACATTCAAAACAAAAAGTAGCCTATAATATATTTATATGCTAAAAGCCAACTAAATATAATTTAAATGAGTAATATTTTAACCATTGAATGGTGCTGTTGCCCAATCTATCATCAACTAACAATACATGAGACAGTGCTAAAACCAGTAGTTCGGGGAGGGGGGAAGCTCTCGAATATTGTTTGAGGGAGCCCTCCAATTGTTGGGGGGCCCTGCTCCCCATTATAACTACTCCATTTATATTGGAAATATCTAATCAAGAAAGATCCTTCAGATTATTCATATTGAATTTTTTAGCCCAACTTTGTCAAACAACATTGGTAAAGGGGAATTCCCCTCCTTACTTGAAAATTAAAAATACGGATCTAGGCCAAAGAATTTCGTTTCGGCACTCAAGTAAGCAAACTTTAATGAAAGTAGCTAACAGGATTCAGGACATATTTACTAATGAAACACGAAATTTTACCATTATTAGGATATGGAAAATAAAAGTACGGATTAAGGCTGAGTTACAGAGGTGGAATTACGTCAGCGAAGGCCCCCGTGGCACAGAAGAAAATGTGGGGGGCCTTTAGACAATGAGAGACTTATCATATGTTTTTAAATTGGGCTCTGTGGGGGTCCATAAATATTCAGGGGGGAGGGGCTGGGCGTCCCTCCTTAAATCCGCCCCTGGCTGTATTGAATCTTCTTTTATCTTTACTAGTATTCATATGTATTTTGGATTTTTATGTTTTGATTTGTAAATGTTTAAAAGACGCATTTAGAACATTTCGGCGTTGTGCTGACCACACAATCCCCTTTATTTGCCGTGGTTACAGAAACAGATGA
Source organism: Bulinus truncatus (assembly GCA_021962125.1). Classification (NCBI taxonomy): domain Eukaryota; kingdom Metazoa; phylum Mollusca; class Gastropoda; family Planorbidae; genus Bulinus; species Bulinus truncatus. Next base: position 707,601 of record JAGDYQ010000279.1, on the reverse strand, counting down.
ATTATACACTTCATCTGCCCCGATGGCCCCATTGGGGTTAAGGGAACTATACTACTTTATATAACTTAGTGAGATAATTATAACATTGTAAGTAGACCGCCAAATATTGAAAAAAAAATATCAGAACTTTTAATAACCACGTATCACAAACAACTAGAGGGTGATTTCAGTTAATCTTTATGAACATAACAAACACAATAACGACTGTAAAAGGACTTCGAGTAGACTTTTTCTCTGTCAATAAATTGTCACAGATCAAATCTATCAACATGAAGCTATTGACTTGATATCACCAGCTTTGACTTAATAGTTTTATGAATATAGTGGTATTCTTTTTTATATATATAAATCGGTCAAGAATCACTTTGAAATTTATCTCGGTGATAGTACTGGTTCAGAGGGAGTGAACTCGTGTATTTTCGGATCCACATTAAATCTGACTAGCCTCCCTTTGTCCCTGTTTGCAGGCGTCACTTGTTCGTGTTGACTATACGTTTTTCCTTGCAGGCTAATTACGTCGGTAGTCCACTCAACGCTCTCCGCATGAGTGGCTAGGGCAGTGGACAGATGAGTAAGTCTGTTGTTATTGCTGTCTCCGTTTTTCGTTTTCTCCGAGTTTCCCGTCACGCTGTTTAATTTGCTCGTCTGTTTTAAAATCGGTCGAGTGCTTTTGAGAGGGCCGTCGTGGTCGGATTCGATTATAATAGTAATCGGCTTGTCGTAGTCGATCTCAGGCTCGGGTGGTGTCGATATCGATACCATTTCGACATCTCGATGGGGTTCCGGCGGCGTCGATCTTGTCAAGTCCAAATCTAAAGGCGGTATCGCTGAGGACGAGGCGACGTGCTTTGACCTCAGGTTCGAAAATAAACCCGTCCTGTTTGGGGGTGTCACTGTGGACTTGGGGGATATGACACTCTTCGTCGAGGGTTCACTTGAGATACTCTCCCCCTCTCTTCTGTTTTCCAAAATCTCGTTGAGCGCCCCTCTATCCCTCAACAGCCTGTGCGGCTGGGCCTTTTCTATGAAGTCTGAATACTTGACCCTGGTTTGGCACAGATTGTACACCTCGTTCATGTCCTCTTTCACAGCTCTGATGATGCTGTCAGCCAAGTCCAGCGATGAGAAATCCGCCAACTTCAATGTGTTTTGGCTGGGCGGTGCTTCGGTGATCGCCGCTGGTTCACGCTTGTGGATGATTGCATCCTTTCCTGGATTTGATGATGACGTAGAATTGCTCTGTAGGTAGGGCGCCATCATTCGAATGATGCCCCCTCTGGGCGAGCCCAATGAGTCGTGAAGCCATGGTGGGGGCGGCGAAGGGTTCAGGTCAATCTGCCCCCGGCGCCCCTGTCCGAGTGAGAGTGGGTCCTCTCTAAATATCCTTTGACCAGGTAGCATCATGTCGTCGTTGTAAGAGAGCTTGCGTACAGAGGGGCCGCCAGGATAACGTCGAGTGAGTCGGTCTGACGTTAAGGCCCTGCTGAAGCCGAACGGATTGTTGTCAGGGGCGAAGGTGTTCATAAATCTGAAACCGGGCGGCAGGGTGCTACTACTACTACTCCCCGGAAGAAGGACGCCCTCCCTGTGCATCCACTCCCCGTTATTATAACCTTGACCTTGAAACCCGTTCTGCGCGTAGGCAAGATGACTTTTAACGGGACCGTCAAGGATGTTGTCGTTGCTCCTGGGACTGGCTGACTTGGCGCTGTTGGCGATGGATGGGGCGACTTTGTTGATGGAGATCGCAGCCTTTGTCGCGTTTACTGCCCTCGGGCCGTCCGAGTCTCTGATGGAAGCCACACCCATGTTTCTGATGACCGTCCTCTCGTGGTGAACCGCAGCAGCATTCTTGCGGCCCTGCTCGTCCGTGACGCGCGTGACGACGAAGCTAGACTCGCCGACCCCCGGGCCGCCGGCGGGCTCCCCCGTCATGCTGTGGGAGGTGGTGATGGTGCACTGGGTGTAGTTCGGCTGAAACGCCTCCGGGAGAACGGCCCAGTACGTTGGCCTGAAGAGGCTGGGTGTCGCCGCCGCTGCTGCGGTCGTTGAGGTAGAGGTAGTGTACCTGATGCCGGCCACTCTCCTCTGTCGGCGTAAAGCGTTGTTGATCTCGGCCGGTGCCTTCATGGGCGTGATCTGTCAAATTTAAAAAAAAAATAATAATAATAATAATCAACATCTAAAAGAAGTCATATTTTAATTTATACGCAGAGGCGTAACTAGCTTTAGTGGCGCCCGGGGCGGACTCATTCACGTGCCAAATGCCGCTCCTTTTTTTTTCGGCGGCAAAGTAAGTCCCCACCCGGGGAGTGGACCGCCCGCCCCCCCCCCTCCGCCACTGAATATACGTGTTTAAGCTGCTCAGGTCAGTCATGTTATATTGAAAAATTACAGAACACACAAATAAATCGGTTCACGAAAAAATAATATTACAGTTTATTGACGCATTAATTCGTTGCTGTGAGTCACGACCTGTGTCTCGTATTACGAAACAAGATCTGAAGTCATGTTGGCGCGCTCTGAAGTGCATAAACAAGTGAACTTTGAACTTTCAGGTTCACATTCAGCTCGAATTTTTCGAATTAAGTTTAAGGTTATAGTTCCTTGTGAATACACGTTATATTGTAGATAACTTTTTTCTTCAAATATCACAGTGAATAAAGTAAAAAAATTACTCAGAACAGATTGGATGATGGATGGACGGACGGACGGTTGGATGGATGAGTGAATGAATAGATGGACTGAATGAATGGACGGTATTCAGTCACGTGACTTACCTTTACAGTTTTCATTTCCGGCCTCAACCTTGCCTCAGATCTTAATGTGCTGTTGGACACTAACTCGCCACCATTGAAACGTTTGACCTCACCGCCATTACTGGACGACCTCATGTGTAGTTTGTGTAGTTCTCAAACAGTGACGAGTCGGGGGGAGTTGTCCAGCATTTCACTATAGCTTAGAACATATTTACAACAACGAAAAACTGAATTAATGTATGTGACAGGAATACATACATGGGTATGAATGTTATGTATGATCATGCTATGTGTTTGTTCAAATGTTTAAATATATATCCTTGTATTACATTACAAAAGTGTGGGATATTTGCATATTTTTTTTTTGGTTATTTTCGTCCTATATCTTCTCGTGACGAAATGTTACTTTTTTGACTTCAGTTCTAAGCTACGCGGCGCGTGCACATAGGTCAGGGAACCCTGCAGAGGTGGCTTTAAGCATGGGTCCAGGGCCCCGACATTTGAAGGGCCCATTAGAGTCCCAATTTAAACACTTTTATATATCTCTCTTTTGTTAAGCCTCCCCCGAACCCATATTTCATTCTGCCCCCCCCCGGGGGGAATGCGTCAAATGACTTATCTCCGCCTCTGAGTCACTAGACTTACAGGTGGATTGGCAATATGTTAATGTGCGTAGTTTGAATGAAGGGAGTAGAAATATAAGGTCACTAATTTAAGTAGTTGAATTGGTCAAAGACCACAGTCACGGTAATGAACTGTATTACTTGTTTTATCTCTTGTTTGAATTCATATACCTAGAAGATTGTACATAATAATAATACGCAAGGAACATGTTGTTCAATGCATTCCATCGAACAGCACTACCAAAGGAACGGACAATTGTCACAAGTTTTAACTCAGCCTGCCTGATAGACAACCTGTCCGCATTCCTGGACCTTTCGGTGTATCTGTTAGTGTGTGAAGTCCCTGTAAGGATGAGATGAAATCTCTTACATCCTATCAACCACTAATGGGACGGTTTTTATGGGACTCTTCTTTCATTCCCTCTATGTGCTATGGCCATGGAGGCACCATGGGAGATATAGATACAAAAAAAATTGTCCAGTCCAATTTTAGGCGGCCAATTCTTTAAATAATAGTTTGTTGCGCGTCCAGTCTGTTTTAATCAAATTATGACTCAAAATCTACACCATTGGTTGTGGCTCATGTTATGCAGTAACCTAGTTAGCCTACCCCATGGAACGGTTCTGAATGTCGTAAAATATATTTCCCCTTTCCCTGTCTGGCCAACAATAATCGTTCACCTAAAGATTTTATTGTCTCATCTTGTGACTCACCATCCTTCATTACTGTTTTAAATTCAGAATATTTAATTATTCCAGCAAGCAATTATTCGATACAAACATCAGCATGAGGGCAAAATCGATTTCCTGAATATCGACTTCGCCCTCTTTTATTATTACATCGATTGCATGTCTCGTGTTATTTAAACTTAGAGTAATGTCCCCCTTTCCCACCCACCACCACCCCCACCCCCCTCTCTTTATTTTCTTTAAGATTCATATTGATGCCCCAATGAACTTAAGAAATAGGTCAAATAGTGCTGGAGCCAAGATGGTGGACGTAATTGTGTGACTTTCCCTTTCTTTTTTTTTTGCACACACATGATTTTCCGTTAAGTGTGATATGTCTCTGTCCAGGGTCGCGCCGTACTACGGGGCAAGAGGTGTGTGTGGGGGGGGTGGAAAACACCCGGTGGCAGCCTCTGGAAGGCGGCAATATCTAATCAAGGAGACAGACACATAGTTTCTTAGCTATGGCCGTAAAAAAACTATGCTAATATATAATCGTCTAACCTAGGCGTACATTGTTCGACTGACCGTACATTCGACCGTGTGTATAACTTCCGCGGCTAAAAATAGTCTGGGGAATTCCAAAAAAAACTACAAGCGGGGGAAGAGATGAGAGGTGGAGTGTTTTATTTATGTGTGAAAGGGGAGTTAACTCTTGCTCTGTGGAATTCAAAAACTGGAAATCTAAACACAACGAGGATTTCTTATTATATCACACGTAGCAAGCAGCCAGCGTCAGCAGGCTTTTCAAATAGTTTCTAATAATTTTCTAATAAAATATGCATATAAATATATATACTAGTTGCAAGTACCCGGCTTTGCCCGGGTTTAAAATAAGGTTTTCTGTTTACCTTCTGTTAGCCCAGTTCATTTGCTTATGATTTATATGTTTATCTTTAATAAGATATTTGCTAATGTAAAATCATATCATTTAATTTTGGTATAGGAAATAACATTTATTTATATATATTTTTTATAACCTTTTTTTAGTAAGCTTGGATTAGAATGTGCTAATACGTAAAAATAATGATTATATCATACAAATATTGACTTAATGCATTATATCATACAAATATTGACTTCATTCATTATATCATACAAATATTGACTTCATTCATTATATCATATATTATATCATACAAATATTGACTTAATTCATTATATCATACAAATATTGACTTCATTCATTATATCATACAAATATTGACTTAATTCATTATATCATATATTATATCACACAAATATTGATTTAACTCATTATATCATACAAATATTGATTTAATTCACTCTATCATACAAATATTGACTTAATTCACTCTATCATACAAATATTTACTTAATTCATTCTATCATATAAATATTTACTTATTTCATTCTATCATACAAATATTTACTTAATTCATTCTATCATACACATATTTACATATTTTTATCACTACTAAAAATATGAGTGTAGGAGGTGCAACTAGATCAACTAATGTAAATTAATGTAAAGTAAAATAAAGTAATGTAAAGTAATGTAAAAAAATGTAAATTTAGTTCATTGTATTCTAATCCCTTACTATATTTCTCTCTCTCTCTCAATAAAAAACAAATCTGTGTTCTCCTGGCTCACAATCTGTATTACGACTGGCCTCCCCTTCCTCCCACAAACAATTCCAATCATATGAATGTGTGTGAGTGTTGATTTTGTCACCCTCCCCACCCACTCACACCACCCACCACCACCACCCCCCCCCCCCGAGATAATAGTGACGTGAGTAGATTAGACACACGGGGAGAGGATTGCTGTATGACAGAGGGTCTCGAAACTTACTACGCTCCGCGACACAAAATGAAAACTGTGTTGTGTTGTTGTTTGTCTGTTGTGTTGTTGTTTGTCTGTTGTGTTGTTGTTTGTCTGTTGTGTTGTTGTTTGTCTGTTGTGTTGTTGTTTGTCTGTTATGTTGTTGTTTGTCTGTTGTGTTGTTGTTTGTCTGTTGTGTTGTTGTTTGTCTGTTGTGTTGTTGTTTGTCTGTTGTGTTGTTGTATGTCTGTTGTGTTGTTGTTTGTATGATATGTTGTTGTTTGTCTGTTGTGTTGTTGTCTGTCTGTTGTGTTGTTGTTTGTCTGTTGTTGTTGCTTTTTTTTCCATGACCGCACTCGTCTGTAACATTTAATTTTGTACTTATACATGTATAAAAAAAGACAATTGTAATTATTTTGTTACTTATAGTAAAAGACAGTTGTAATTACTTTAAACATCAATTTTTTTCGATGACTTAATTATTAATAGTTAGTATTATTATTTGCGCCACCCACCTGAAATTCAGCCGCGACACACCGGGGACGCCACCCACCCCCCCCCTAACTCAACCCCACCCCCCTACACACACACACACACACACGATTGAGAACCACTGGCCTATGTCATCTATCAATTATCGGCCATCAGCTGTTCCTTTGTATCTCCAAAGATGGAAAGAAAAAATGTTGATGTAAGCAGGCCATCTTTCCCTGCCCCCCCCCCTTTTTTCCTCTCTCCCTCTATCTTTCTCTCTCTCTCTCTCTCTTGCTCTCTCTCACTCTCTCTCTCATGCTCTCTCTCTCTCTCGTGCTCTCTCTCTCTCGTGCTCTCTCTCTTTCGTGCTCTCTCTCTCCGTGCTCTCTCTCTCTCTCATGCTCTGTCTCTCGTGTTCTCTCGTGATCTCTCTCTCTCTCTCGTGCTCTCTCTCTCTCTCTCTCTCTGTCTACGTGCTCTCTCTCTCTCTCTCTCTCGTGCTCTTTCTCTCTCTCTCTCTCTCTACGTGCTCTCTCTCTCTCTCTCTCTCGTGCTCTCTCTCGTGATCTCTCTCTCTCCCTCCTCTCAAATTAACCCACAAACACACATACGCAAGCACTATTTCTTCTTGATTCGATCTTTCTACGCTAACGATCCATAAAACAATAAGAAAATCGATCAACATTGTATTTCTGCTTCTTATTTTTTGTTAATTCTATTTCGTTTCATTGTTTTATTCCCAGTTTATCTTTTTAAAGATTTCAAAATATTCAACACCATTCACACTCGAGGCCGCAATGATTCTCTTACCATCACACCCCCACCCCCTTTCCCCCCCCCCCCACCCCTCACACCACAATGTTCAACCCTTTAGTTACCTAACCCTCTATTAATACCCCTATAAAAAAAAACGTTCACACGCCAACGGTGCGTAAGTTATAAATGTAAAACAACTCATGTTGAGAAATGAATTGACCGCTCTAATAAAAGAAAAAAAGAAATTCGGAGGGCATGGGGGGGGGGGGAGAGGTTGTGGGAGACATGAGTGGTTAGTGTCTACTTCAACGGTGCAATACGCTGGCGGTAGCCCCAGGACAAATTTGGCTCTGAATAACTGGAGGAACTTAATTCTGTAAAGACGGTCGAGAACTGTTGTAGTACATGAGACCATGAACGGTCACTGAGGGAGGGGCGGGGTGGGGTGGGGGATCAATGAGTACAGTTGTTAAAGAATTTATGAACTGTAATTGTTCATTTCAAAAACCCTATACCTTGGATTATGATTGGATAACCTAAAATAAAATGAACATTCAAACGTATGGTGCAAAACAAGGAAATATGGCACTTTAGTCTTTGCCCCAAGCATTAAATCACTTTAATAAATGTATATCTATGGTAGTATCTGTGGTGATCATCTATGGCAGTATCTGTGGCGATCATCTATGGTAGTATCTGTGGCGATCATCTATGGTAGTATCTGTGGCGATCATCTATGGTAGTATCTGTGGTGATCATCTATGGCAGTATCTGTGGTGATCATCTATGGCAGTATTTGTGGTGATCATCTATGGCAGTATCTGTGGTGATCATCTATGACGGTATCTGTGGTGATCATCTATGACGGTATCTGTGGTGATCATCTATGACGGTATCTGTGGTGATCATCTATGGCAGTATCTGTGGTGATCATCTATGACGGTATCTGTGGTGATTATCTATGACGGTATCTGTGGTGATCATCTATGGCAGTATCTGTGGTGATCATCTATGGTAGTATCTGTGGTGATCATCTATGGCAGTATCTGTGGTGATCATCTATGACGGTATCTGTGGTGATCATCTATGGCAGTATCTGTGGTGATCATCTATGGCAGTATCTGTGGTGATCATCTATGACGGTATCTGTGGTGATCATCTATGGCAGTATCTGTGGTGATCATCTATGGCAATATCTGTGGTGATCATCTATGGCAATATCTGTGGCGATCATCTATGGTAGTATCTGTGGCGATCATCTATGGTAGCTATGGTAGTATCTGTGGTGATCATCTATGGCAGTATCTGTGGCGATCATCTGTGGCAGTATCTGTGGTGATCATCTATGGCAATATCTGTGGCGATCATCTATGGTAGTATCTGTGGCGATCATCTATGGTAGTATCTGTGGTGATCATCTATGACAGTATCTGTGGTGATCATCTATGGCAGTATCTGTGGTGATCATCTATGGCGGTATCTGTGGTGATCATCTATGACGGTATCTGTGGTGATCATCTATGACGGTATCTGTGGTGATCATCTATGACGGTATCTGTGGTGATCATCTATGGTAGTATCTGTGGGGATCATCTATGGTAGTATCTGTGGTGATCATCTATGGCAGTATCTGTGGTGATCATCTATAGCAATATCTGTGGTGATCATCTATGGCAATATCTGTGGCGATCATCTATGGCAGTATCTGTGGCGATCATCTATGGTAGTATCTGTGGCGATCATCTATGGCAGTATCTGTGGTGATCATCTATGGCAGTATCTGTGGTGATCATCTATGGCAGTATCTGTGGTGATCATCTATGGCAGTATCTGTGGTGATCATCTATGGCGGTATCTGTGGTGATCATCTATGGCGGTATCTGTGGTGATCATCTATGACGGTATCTGTGGTGATCATCTATGACGGTATCTGTGGTGATCATCTATGACGGTATCTGTGGCGATCATCTATGGCAGTATCTGTGGTGATCATCTATGGCAGTATCTGTGGTGATCATCTATGGCAGTATCTGTGGTGATCATCTATGGCAATATCTGTGGTGATCATCTATGGCAATATCTGTGGCGATCATCTATGGTAGTATCTGTGGTGATCATCTATGGAAGTATCTGTGGCGATCATCTATGGCAGTATCTGTGGTGATCATCTATGGCAGTATCTGTGGTGATCATCTATGGTAGTATCTGTGGTGATCATCTGTGGCAGTATCTGTGGTGATCATCTATGGCAGTATCTGTGGTGATCATCTATGGTAGTATCTGTGGTGATCATCTGTGGCAGTATCTGTGGTGATCATCTATAACGGTATCTGTGGTGATCATCTATGACGGTATCTGTGGTAATCATCTGTGGCAGTATCTGTGGTGATCATCTATGGTAGTATCTGTGGTGATCATCTGTGGCAGTATCTGTGGTGATCATCTGTGGCAGTATCTGTGGTGATCATCTATGGCAGTATCTGTGGTGATCATCTATGGCAGTATCTGTGGTGATCATCTATGGCAGTATCTGTGGTGATCATCTATGGCAGTATATGTGGTGATCATCTATGACAGTATCTGTGGTGATCATCTATGGCAGTATCTGTGGTGATCATCTATGACGGTATCTGTGGTGATCATCTATGACGGTATCTGTGGTGATCATCTATGACGGTATCTGTGGCGATCATCTATGGCAGTATCTGTGGTGATCATCTATGGCAGTATCTGTGGTGATCATCTATGGCAGTATCTGTGGTGATCATCTATGGCAATATCTGTGGTGATCATCTATGGCAATATCTGTGGCGATCATCTATGGTAGTATCTGTGGTGATCATCTATGGAAGTATATGTGGCGATCATCTATGGCAGTATCTGTGGTGATCATCTATGGCAGTATCTGTGGTGATCATCTATGGCAATATCTGTGGCGATCATCTATGGTAATATCTGTGGTGATCATCTATGGCAGTATCTGTGGTGATCATTAGAAAGCTACTTGTCATTATCTCACACACATCATGCTATTTGGTGTTGTGGTTAGTCCATGCAGCTACCAGTAAAACGGCCGGGGTTCAATCCACTCTTCCGAGATTCCCGTACAGACCGTAGTCATGCATTGGCGTTATGTTCACAACTAAATCAACTTAGCTGAACATTTGTTGAGGATAGCCCCCACGTCCACAAGATAGATAGATAGATAGATAGATAGATAGATAGATAGATAGATAGATAGATAGATAGATAGATAGATAGATAGATAGATAGATAGATAGATAGATAGATAGATAGATAGATAGATAGTTAGATAGATAGATAGATAGATAGATAGATAGATAGATAGATAGATAGATAGATAGATAGATCTTCCCCTTTTGCGCACTATGTACAGCAATGTACCAATAGGCCTACATAACTTATGTAGTCATATTTTAAATGAAGTTTTCCTTTCAGTCCAAATGAACGATTTGTCGAACTATTAGGCAAGAATTAAGTCAACTAACCATTAAAATTACAAAATCCTACATTTACAAACACTCAGACATTAACACACAGACATAAACACACAGACATAAACACACAGAAATAAACACACAGACATAACTTTCTATCTTCTTCATTATGCCAAAAAGAATGAAATCTACTTAACTATCTCGCTGTTAAATCACAATTCAAAAGTATTCTAAGTATAAAATTAGCATAATGATCTTTGCCAATGGTTTGTCCATCCCACGGGTGAAAAAAAAAGAGTTGATTGTGTTAACGGGTAGATAGAAATGGAAACACCAAACAAACAAAGTATAGACAGATAGTGACTTAACAAACCAATATACCATGTAACATGGTTACACAGCGTCGCGTTCGCCCAAAGCATAAAAGAAAATATTTTACGTCAGTTTTTTTTTTTTTGAAATTGAAAAGAACTGCGAAGTGCTAAGGGACAGATCACATGAAATTGTAATTTTAATATTTCTTTTCAGTACTACTTTCGTGGGGCCTGAAAAGGGGGAAGGGAGGGAGGGGGCGGTGTTTTACAAACTAACCAAATCAAATATTGACTCGCGTATGTGTTGATGACACCAACAGACTATTCAAAGATCAGTCTGGCCTGATTTCCTTGAGAATCGAGAGGTCAATCACAGGGTCAAATTGTCAGACATAACTTTTTTTTTTTTTAATTCTTTTGAAACTTTGTTGAATTGAAAAAAAATAAAAAATGTGTGTCCTGAAGATAGGGAGGAACGATTTAATCATAACCTATATAATATCATTTAGAATGAAAATACAGGTGAGAAAATAGTGGTACATGAGTAAAAGAAAACCTCGTACCTAATCATTTGTGGGGAAAAATAATTATAAGAAATCACTTAAACTCAAATAAGACATAGAAATCATGAGATTTTTTAATTCAGTTAAATGGGTGATCAATAGTTGGAAGACAGTACACAACTTTCGGTCAGTGTTTGACGTAGAAATGTCTATTGCTTGACATGGGTTTACTGATAAACTTATGGTCCGGTTTTATTCTCTGTTAGTGCTTGGACAAGAGATTGGTGGGTTTAATGCTTAACTGTGGGAAAGTGTGGGCTTATTGAATTATGGTTTACTGATTGATGGTTATTACTTTACTTCAGGTTAACTGAAAGTGTGCTGCTTGACTGCTGGTTTATTGGTTGACTGATTGTTGACTGATTGGCTGATGATTTACTGATTGGCTGATGGTTTACTGATTGGCTGAAGGTTTACTGGTTGACTGAAAGTTTACTGCGTGACTGATGGTGACCCTAGGTTTCACGTAACACGTGCGGTACGTGGCTGGGGATTTGAACTGGCGACTTCTACCACCGCCTATATGGGGGGACGGATGGTCGAGTGGTAAAGCGCTCGACTGTCGACCTGAAGGTATCCAGTTCGATCTCCGGTGAGGATCAAGGAAATTTTTTAGGTCTTGGCTCAGGTACCCGATATATCTCCCGTGGTGCCTCCATGGCCATTGCACTATCGACTTTGGTGAGGATGACAGAAGGGCACCATAAAAACCATCCTATTAGTGGTTCATAGGGTCTAAGAGATTGCATCTCATCCTTACAGGGACTTCAAAGGACTTCACAGGATAGTCAGGTGAAAAAATACACCTATGTTTTATGTAGGTGCTGGCAAAAGAGATATCATATTACTCCCACAAAATGATCACATGTCACTTAAACTTCAAGACTTGTAATAATTTAAAAAATGGATGGTGTTAAGCGAATTGTATATCAACGAATATTTTGAATATTTCAAAACACGTATGAACATCAGGTACCTCCCAGTGTGTGATTGTGGCTTTCTCTTTCATGCCCTAAATAGTAGTCTGTCTCTATTCGTTTATGTGAGGGTCCTTTGTACGATCTCGGGTTATGGTAAAAGTGATTCCCGTCGTGCCTCCATGGACATTGCGCTATCAGCTTTGAGGCGACGATGAAAGAAGAGCACTACAAAAAACCGTCTCATTAGTGGTTTATAGGATCTAAGTGAAACATCTCATCCTTTCAGGTATTTAAAGTATATTTTGCCAACAGCACCTGGCAAACTTGGTCCGTTAAGATTATACAAATATCTGACTAAGACTGAAAAAGTAAAAAATCAATTTGAACGGTTGTAGATTCTCTTATTCAAGCACTTGAAGCACAACAGGACTGGTCCATAACAGAGGAAATTAAAATCTGTCAACTTATGCGTATACGCAAAACATGTTCTCCTGGGCCCATGCGCATGCGCAAAAGGATGTCCATCAAGGAAGTAAAAAAAAAACGGCGACATATTTAATTTAAACTACGTTTGGATCTTGTTCTTCTTAAAAGAAAATGTAATCTTGACTTTGACTGACCCTCTTTTCAGCTCACCACCATCACCATCACCACCACCCCCCCACCCCTTATGTCAAGTTGCAGCTTTGCACTTCGAGAAGGTGGAGAGTTTAACAAAATCTCAATCCATCTTGACACATGGAGTGCAGGCGGTGGTTAGATCTAAAAACTGCACAAAACAAAACACTCTGATTTTAATTGGACTGACTTTTTATTATTTGTTTTATTTCCTGGATATAAAAAAAAAAAATTTCTGATGCAAAAGTAGAAAATGGTATGTATCCCAAACTGAAACAATTGTTGCTCCAAAGAAAATTAATAACAATAGTAGACAAGCGGGCAGGTGGACGGACGGACAGACAGACAGACAGACAGACGGGCGCACAGACGGACAGTTTTTTACAGCTAGCAGGCAGGCAGGTAGGTATGTAGGTACACAGAAGACAGGCAGACAGACAGACAGACAGACAGACAGATAGATAGATAGATAGATAGATAGATAGATAGATAGATAGATAGATAGATAGATAGATCGATAGATCGATAGATAGATAGATAGATAGATAGATAGATAGATAGATAGATAGATAGATAGATAGATAGATAGATAGATAGATAGATAGATAGATAGATAGATAGATAGATAGATAGATAGATAGATAGATAGATAGATAGATAGATAGATAGATAGACCTAATCAAAGCCTGGCTACATTTATTGTATATACTCTGTATCTCTAAAATCACCCTGTGCCAATGCTGGATTTATTAAAAAAAAACTAAATGAAATTGTCTATTTACTGAAACACTTGTTAGGTCTAGGTTTGTTCCTTGTCCTAATTAAAACCCAGATAAACCCGCCCTCGACTTATCAAAGGTAGAAAGCTGTCATTGTTAATTACATTTTGTCAAAGACGAACTATGGAACGCCATTTTGGTTAATGTATTCTATTTGAGTTGTGTTTTTTTTTTCCTTTTTAAGAGGGAACCTGAACTCTACACCTGGTACGACGTGAAAAAGATTTTCAAAGGCTAGGTTTTTCTCAACCTTTAAATCTTGATTGCTTGTTTTGAGCCATACGTTTAAATGTTCATTTTATTTTAGACTATCCAATTATAATCCAATTTATATCGTTTTTGAAATGAACAATTACAGTACATAAAGTAACTGTTCTCTTTTAGTGCTTATAATTGATAAGTCACACACACACACACCAATGGTTGTTAGTAGCCTCTAAAGCGACCACTAGAAATGAAATCCCCAAGGCCAATTAGAAGTAGAAGAGATGGGCGCCGCCAAGTCTATCAGCCCATAGTAATGACGTTTGAAAGCACACCCATAGATGTGTCCGTCCGTCCCCGCCCAACGACCACATCGGTTAAGGGAATGCAATAACAATAAAGTATAGTCACTCTTACGCTCTTTGAGGGCTCTGGGCATGGCTGCGTTTCGGGGCTTGCAACCCTGGACAAAAAAACTCTGTAGCCTGCAAATATGGGGTCCCTAATAATCTTTGAGAATTGGGGCCCCGTCTGACAACTCCTAATTGTTGAATTATTTAATCCCAGGCCCCTGATTAGCGCTCAGTTTGCCCTTAATCGCTGATTTCAAAAAGGTAAAGAATGTCTGAAAAGGGGTTTCCCCTAGCAGTGGGGGGGGGGTGCCTGATCAGGCGCCTGATTTGCCTATCCATAAGAACGGCTCTGCAGTAAGCATTGGGCCCTTTAGCCCTAAGGACCCCCGAAAATGTACCCGAAGGAGCCAAGGCCTTTAAACGGTGCTCCACATGAAAACATCCCCTTGCCTTACTGTTGACTCAATGCTAATCAGCAAATAATATGCCGTAAGACCGAATATAAATATTAGCAGAAGGTATGACATCCTAGCAGAACAACAACTGTCAACACCAAAATAGAAAGAGTTACATTCAACTGGAATTTACTCTGCCGAAAAAAAACAACGAGCGGTTATGTCTACATTCGACTTCGCTCTATTCATTTCGTTTGCACATTTATCGACACTACGCACATACATAAAATTAACTTGTTGAACTTCCCAGAAGACTATAAATAGATTCCATCACTGGTCGTCTAGTTCTCAACCGGTGCAAAGCGTACCCACCAGAGATGAGCGGACAGCGGACGCGTCCTCTTGCGGATGCAGATCCGCAGACTTTTCCAAATCCGCGGACTGACAGCGGACGCTTCGTATGGTTAAGTTGCGGACTCGCGGAATGACGCGGATCTTCTTTAGCGTTACCATAAAAAATTTCAAGTCATTTAAACAGCTGAATTTCAGCAATGCGGACGCGCGGACTGACTGCGGACCAATGTTGTAAGATTCTGCGGACGCGGACGCGGATCATTGATAGAAATCCGCGGACGGACGCGGACGCTAAATTTCAAGATCCGCAACCTCTGGTACCCACACGGTGTACGAGAAGGATTATGTAGGGGCACGCAGGGACCTATAATTTTCGTTTAAAACAACCAAGAGTTTCAAGAATGTTTTTATTTGACTACACATTCATCTTTATTTATTTATTAAATTATTTAATTTTTTTATGAAATTCTTTCTAATCCAAGTAATCTATGGCGAATGTTCGTAGCTTCGTCCTAAGCAAGCAGGTCACTGACCTGTACAATTGTACATGTTATACGTAATGTTACCCAAGAATACCCTACGGGCATGACTGTTAGTATTGTTATCATCTTTACTAGCATAACACAATACGGTGGATCTAGCACAACACAACATTCAGTAATCTATTGTTAAATTGTCAACTACGAATGACATTGATGGTATGAAGACAATAAACAGACAATTACCTAGAAAAGAATAGCGATCTATTAGACAGCTTGACAGATCGATAGAGAGACTTAAAAAATAAGAAATTTCGATATATACATATACATATATATATATATATATATATATATAGTTAGGTAGACTGACAGATAGACAGTTTGGCTAGATAGAAAGATAGACAGACAGACAGACAGACAGACAGATAGATAGATAGATAGATAGATAGATAGATAGATAGATAGATAGATAGATAGATAGATAGATAGATAGATAGATAGATAGATAGATAGATAGATAGATAGATAGATAGATAGATAGATAGATAGATAGATAGATAGATAGGTAGGTAGGTATGTAGGTAGGTAGATAGATAGATAGATAGATAGATAGATAGATAGATAGATAGATAGATAGATAGATAGATAGATAGGTATGTAGGTAGGTAGGTAGATAGATAGGTACATAGATAGATAGATAGATAGATAGATAGATAGATAGATAGATAGATAGATAGATAGATAGATAGATAGATAGATAGATAGATAGATAGATAGATAGATAGATAGATAGATAGATAGATAGATAGATAGATAGATAGATAGGTATGTAGGTAGGTAGGTAGATAGATAGGTACATAGATAGATAGATAGATAGATAGATAGATAGATAGATAGATAGATAGATAGATAGATAGATAGATAGATAGATAGATAGATAGATAGATAGATAGATAGATAGATAGATAGATAGATAGATAGATAGATAGATAGATAGATAGATAGATAGATAGATAAAAAAGGGAGACACACAAATATACGATGGGCGGTGCTAACAGACAGGCAGACAAAAATAAAATTCATAATAAGCTTGACAGACAGAGAAACCTAATCTATCAATCCGAAGTGCCCCAGTTCAAGTATATGACCTAAATAAAATCAATACTCACCTCATTCAAAGATGGATCATGTATTGAACTCCATTTGATATATGCATGTATATATATATATATATATATAAACATGTGTGTGTGAATTATACATAAATAGGTGTCAGCACGTCCCACAATTTTCCCACTAGCAGACTACTAAGTACAAAACTTCTGTAGTCGTATTAAATTGTGTCGGAAACTCCCGATCCCGATTCCCCCAAGTCAATCGACCCAACATGTGTGAATGGTATTGACTAGGACAGACAACTCCAGCCAGAACTTTTGCCTCTCACCGGCAATCACCAAATGAATGTGTGAGAGTTACTGCCCCTGTTACTTGCTACTTTCCCTTGAAACAGCTGTCAATTTTTTTTTAATATGAGAATCTAGAGGTATTTATTTATACCTCCGTAATAAATGACAGGAGCGTATTAGTATATATAAAGCCTAATGAATTTGAATAGAATATTTTTTCTTCACGTCTTATAAGAAGTTATGGGACTTTAAAAAAAATTGCATACACTGCAAGTACAAACTAAACTTTTGGATTTTAATTTTAGTAGACGTAGGTCATACATAGTTAGGTGTTTGCTTAATGCCAGCCCAAAAATGTTAAGCTAATGAAAACAAGCAATTAAGCCTGTTCCATTCTGGACACAGGACGTGTTAGCGCATTTTCGTGTTATGTATCAGTACCTTTGTTAGCTTTCAGTAAATATTTGTAAATTTTGGAAATGTTTATAAATTCAATTGTGTAATGCATATATCTGTAAAAAAAAAATTATAAAGACGTTTCTTTATATTTGAAAAAAAATTATTGTCTCTTAAATCTAATTACAAGTGGTTTGCGGTTACTGAAATAGGACTCATAATTGAAAACATTCGAAATTATAGTCATTTAATCGTCCGAAAACTCCGTCAATTGTTGCATAGCTCTGATACTTTCAATTAAACTCAGAACACAAGCTTACTATTTCATTTGATGAGTTTCTTAATAAATCTTGCTGCAGTATTTCGTACCAAATGAATGGGTTATTGAACGTACAAGGTGTATATATAATATATAAGCCCCTTAGGAGCCCTGAAACCCGGCCCTCAGAGGTTCTATCGCGAAATGGACTTTTGATGTACACTTGGCAGGCCAAGACCTACAAAATGATATATACATCATGGGTCTAGGACTTATGGTTGTTGAGATATAGGCGCTCTTTATTAATACAGCTTAAATAGCAAAAAACGGTACTAAGCCCCCTTTTACGGCCCTCAGAGGTCAGATCGCGAAATGGAAAAAAGTCATTTCTTGGCAGGCCAAGACCTACAAAATGATATATACATCATGGGTCTAGGACTTATGGTTGTTGAGATCTAGGGTGATGACAGACAGACAAAACGGGAACAATACAGCATTTTTTTTTAGAAAATGCTCTTTTGAATTGAAGCTGCCAAATCATTGTTTGATCTACTGTCAGTCCCGTTGTAACTAACTGTAATTCTGAAACATAGCAAGTTTTTCTTAAATGTTTGCCATTGACTATTTAGGCCATTGTCTATTTAGCCAATGGCCTAAATGTCAAAAAAATACTTTGCATATTCTAACAACAAAATCTATTGAGCACATTCTGAATGAACATGATGATTTAAGAGCAGCTTAAAGACAATGTCCACAAAAATCAATTTTTCACGTTTTGATTTTTTTTAGTAAGCACAACAGTAACAGTCATTAAATAATTTAAAACTAGCTTGTTCATACATTTAAATATTATCTTTTGAAAATACATTTGAGTTACTGTCAGACAGTGAACAATTTAACAAATATTCAGACCAATTTAAAGTGTGTAAAAGATACATTTTCTAACAAGAAAATAAAAAAGTTCAGTGAACTTCTGACTTTAACCGGTTGTTAGTGTTTTAAAAACAGAATAATACTTCAGAAACACAGCACAATATTGATATAAACTGTATTAGTTTTTCTATGTTTGTTTTTAAAATCATTACAGCAACTTTTATGACAATTCCTTTTCGAAATAAAAAAATGATTTTCTTATAAATTTTTGTAACATGTAAATTTTTTCCATGTCTCCCAATCATGTAAATTTTGAATCGAGCAACCTTCCGTCCTGATTATGGAATTTGTACTGTTAATGTAATTTATCAAAACAATCTTCTCTGTCCTGATTATGAGAGTTGTAATGTTACTGTCATTTATTGTTCAAACTTTTAAATTATTTTGTTTTTCTTGAAAGTAAGCTTAGCTTTAAGACTTAAAAGTTAAAATTTCCAGTTAAACTTTCTACATTACTTTTAACAAATCAATTGACTCTCCTAACATACTTACTTGTCAATCTGTTGGTCATCATCTGAGTCACTGAGGAGCTGAAAAATATTTGTAAAAGGATTTAACTTTACTTACAAATAATATTAAATCTTTGTGAAAAATTTGCCCAACTAAGATTTTCATACATTGACCATCAAATACTAATAAAGTATTGTGACCATATAACACTGATAAAGTAAACTGTTCAGAAAATAATATAAAGTAATAATTTAACACCACCATTCTGACATTTAAAAAACACACAAAAACAGCAATTGGCAGTGTTCATATCAAAATGTTGATAATTAGAACAAAAATGTCTGCTTACCTCATCTTCATGACAAGCTTGATCCCTAATGCTGGTGCCATCTAAGTGCTGCAAAGAACTATTTTCATACAAGTTGAAATCTGTCAGACCTAGTTCATGGTTGTCTTCAATATTATTGACTTGACTACCAAGATGTTGCTACCATAACCTGATTCTAAATTGGTGTAGTTTCCACAACATCATTATGCACATCACTCATATGTAGTTGTCCAGGTGCATTTGATAAACTGTCCTGACCATCTGTTGGTTCACTTACACTTGATATTTTATTCTGATCATCTTTAACAGGTGATAACCCTGTAACCTGGTGGACAATACCTTTCTTTTCATAACTCATCTTTAAGAAATCCAAAAAAAAAACAGTTTCTTTGGAAATTAAATGGAATTACAGTCTGGTTGATTACATTTTAAATCTGTAAAAAAAAAAAAAAAAAACAATACATTATTTTGTAAGATTGCAAAAAAAAAAAAAATGCAATGTATTTTATTTTTATTTCAAATTTTTTCTTCAGTACATGTATAATAAGATTTCATCAAGTCTTGTCATCATTTTTAACTAAGCTACAAAACTTATAATACAAATCAACAAGAGACTATTTGATAGCAGTACATTTGAGTTTTAGTATAACACTTGAAACTTCACATACCAAAACAGCTAAGTAAAATTTAAGTTAACATACTAAAAACAAGAAAATTATGTGATAAATGAAGGAGATGAAGTGGCAGGATAAAATGTCACCCAGACAGTGAGCAGTGCATCAAGAGATATCAGATAATAAAAAGAGAATGATGCCGTAGTTTAATCAGTACTTTGATGACATAGTTTAAACAGTAGAGATAATGTCATACTTTAAACTGTAGAGAATGATGCCATAGTTTAAACAGAAGAGAGTGAAGCCATAGGCCATCACTGAAACAGTAGAGAGTGATCCCTTAGTTTAAATAGTACATAATGATGTCTTAGTTTTAACAATAGAGAGTGGTGCAATAGTTAAAATAGTGGAGAGAGAGATTTTATAGTGCTGGGAATTTTCTCTGGATCGAATCAATGTTCAAATGGATACAGGTAGCTGACATTTTGTTATGGACGGTAAAAGACAAGGCGAATAGGTATTGTTCTGGCCACATTATCCAATTTAATTGAATTTTTTTGTTTTGTTACAGAAAACTCTAATGGTCATGCGAATCTGTACTAAATGTTTTACTTAAAACTAAAGTGTGGTACCATAGCTCAAAGAAAATTAAAAAATATCTGAATGATTAATAATTTTTTTAGAGTATTTGAAGCAAAGTATTTGTAATTTAAAATGAATTTTATTTACTCTTTTCGTTACGTTTTTAGAAAAATACTTGAAATCTCTTTTTTTTTACATTATTAGAATCCTGTTAACCATTATAGTTCACTGAACTGTATAACATGTAGGACTTTTGAAGTTTTTTTTTAAGGCGGCTTCTATCTTGCAATTACACTTTACAATGGGATGGATGGCAGAGTGGTGTAGATGTCGCTGTCGACTTGAGAGTCCTGGGTTCGAACTCATGAGAGAACCATAGGAATTTTTCCAGGTGGAGTTTGTTTCCTCAAAGTTGTCCCACAAGTCCAACCAGCTTTAGGTACCTGACTCAAGTTGGGGAATAAAGGTGGCTGGGCATTGTGCTAACCAAACAATCCTTTCATATGCCGAGGCTATAGAAACAGATGAATTCTACACGTTATCTGCCCAGAAGGGAACTTATTTACACTTCACAACACAAAATGGTCTCTAGTTAAGCAATATTTAGCATCAACTGAATTTCACAAAGATCATAGCTTTTCATAACTAACCTATAAGGAAAAAAAATCTTTAATTGAGAATTATTAAGTGTCTGTACTATATGAGTACACGAAATATGATACTGTAACATTCTTTTGTACATACACCAGTTTAAATAAAATATTTTGAGGCAATTTTAATTGTATATGACCTGTTAAATCTTTGGTTATATAACTGAAAGAATTAAGTGCTGTTGTGCATTTGTGCAGTATATGTTTAAATGTGACACTCAGAGCCATAATTACCGTCAGTTTAGTAAGTACTGGTATTTATGCAGTCCCAAAAACAATTTGTAGTGTAAGTTGATTTTTTTTTAAATCATTAGCATAATATGTTTTAAAAATAAAGCTGTAATTAACCTGTTCAAAAGAACTTTAAAGATCCTGGGGTGTGTCCAACTTTTAGCTATCAGAAGCCATAATGGAATAATATGATTGTGCATTGGTTCATAATGATAGTAACATTTTTTTTACTTCTGACATTTTATAAATTTTTTGTTGGGGCAATATATGTAAAATATTGTGAATACAAAATTAATTGTATCGAATGAAAAATCTCATAAGTTATTCAATTGTAACATGTTATAATTGTACTTTTGGTTGCCTCCAAAGATGGAAACCCTCTAATCTAATCAAATTTATTAGCTATCAAGTGGAGTATTCCCATTAAAAAGGTTAATATTTTTCAGATTTGTTCAGCTTGTTAATTAAGAGAAATAATGTTTTAACTGTTTTTGCTTTCTAGGCCAGGTTTCTAAAACTTCTTAGTCAATTAGTCATCAAAATATTAAATCTATGGTACTGCAGCGTTTAACTGCCACGCCTCCAATTTGTTGGGGATGCATTGCCCTCCTCCTAATATGGTTAACTTGGTTTAGTGTTAAAATAAAATGTTTGTGTTCTACCTTAGATCATACATAATAAAGAAGATTGTGAGTTAATTAAATTCTTTTCTTAAATTATTTATTTGTGGTTTTGCTGCTGCTATTCTCTGCTCTATCTAATGAAATCTGAGTGCTCACAAATAATTATGGTCAGTTAATTCTTTGAATTACAACGTATCAATGATATTAGCGAACGATGCTAAGAATCGCTCAAGCAACTTGGCAGTAAAATTATTTACAATTTTGGGATACTTAGTTATGGTAAATGTCAGACCAATAAATCACCTAGCAGTCATTTCAAAATTGTATGTATAATGTGCAATGGTTTAGAATGATGGAAAATAAAAACAAACAATACTGACTTCTGATACAAATAAGTAGGTATCTAGAATTAGTAACTCAAAATATAATCCAGGGGAAACCTTTACATTTTAAATATTTTTAAGATAGTGAGAGATATTTTTCAATTAATTAAAGAATGCCCATAGAAACTAATTGTTTTAAAGTATTGTACTATTTTATTCATGGGGTTGTTTTATAATTTTTAACTTATTTACTTTTAAAACCATAGCATTAGAATATCTACAGTATTGTGATGGGCATCAAAACATCCTCTATGTTTACCTATTCTTATCTAAATGTGAAGCTGATATTTATTTTTAAATTAATGTAGAGCATCATTAGCTAAAAAATAATTTTAAATTTTAATTTGAGGAAATTAGGTCTAGGAAGTCCCTGTTAAGATAGGAGGCTTAACTCTTAGATCCTATAAACCACTAATGAGACCATTTTTGTGATTCTTTCATCCCCTTCATAGCCATGGCCTTGAAAGCACCACATGAGACAATTAGAACACTTTCACCATAATATGAAAAATCCTTGGTCTCACCTCAGGCTGACAGTCAGCATTTTACACTGCTCAACCTTCCATCCCTCTGACATTGGTAAGATTCAGTCAGGCGTTTTTACACTGCTCAACCTTCCATCCCCTCTGAGACATTGGTAGGATTCGGTCAGACATTTTACACTGCTCAACCAAT
Source organism: Bulinus truncatus (assembly GCA_021962125.1). Classification (NCBI taxonomy): domain Eukaryota; kingdom Metazoa; phylum Mollusca; class Gastropoda; family Planorbidae; genus Bulinus; species Bulinus truncatus. Next base: position 684,504 of record JAGDYQ010000279.1, on the reverse strand, counting down.
CCATCCCCTGAGACATTAGGTTGGATTTTTTTGTCTATGTTTCCATAATATTTATTAGAATGTCTTCTTAAAAATGAGCCTCTAGATTCAATGTAAAAAGATCCCAAACACTGCCCAATTAATTACTTGATCAGTCAAACTTCCTTAGCAATGCAAAAACAAGACATCTTTAAAATACCAAAACACATTCAAAACAAATGCTTTAATTAGGCCTATAAGTTTTATTTTGTAAAACATGTGATTCAGAAAACAATTATTGTAAGTGTAAGCAATAAACAAAATCTTACAGTGATATAATTAATTAAATCATTCCAGAAAAAATACAAAAATTAGCAAACTACATTAAAACTTGAACCTTATTGAATAAATTAAAAAGTTTGGTATTTTATTAGCTACTTCATACAATTACATTTGCCGTCATTCCGTTAGATGGCAATACTTCTCTATACTTATAAGACGATTTACAGCCTGTCTGTCTGTCTGTTCCCTTAAAACTCAAGATCCAGACAACCGAATAACGTGAAATTTGGTACACGTACACTTAAACAGGTTTCGTTCCATCTTAATGAGTAGTTTAAATGTAATTAATTATTTTGATATCAAACACATGAAAATTGGCAAACTTTTTACCCCATTTTCAGGTTTTACTTCTAGCTTCTCTCCCATAGCTAACTTACTATAAATATGATCGGGTACGTGGGAACCAAATATCTCCATTACTTACTACATTATTACATTCCATTCCTTCATCCATAGGAATTGCCATCTTTTGCTACAGTCATGCCTAAGAGAGTGGAGAGAGAGAGAGAGGGAGGGAGGGAGATAGAGGGAGGAAATAGGGATGGAGGGAGAGGGAGGGAGGGGGGAAAGAGAGAGAGAGAGAGAGAGGAACTGCCAAAGCTGTGTATCACGTTGCTTTAAGATAAATGTACCTATTGCATACAAAAATACATTTTTTTAAGCGTCTTATTTTAAATCTTAAACGTCAAATTACGCTCTTAAATAAACAGAAAACTCCATTTTAAACCTAAGCGAAGCCGGGTACTTGCAACTAGTTTTAAAATATGTCACAACAACTCTCAATAATGTGATTACTGTAAAATGTAAAATAATTATAATTTCTTTCAAATATTAAATTTAAGAAATAAATCAAATGAATTATGAAAATGAAAATGATACACATAACTAAAAATGAATTACAAAGTTAAAAAAGTTAAACAAAGTTAAAAATTTTAGGGGAGGGGCAGACTGAAATTCAAGGGGGCACCACCCCTGTTTTTGGGGCGCTGCCCCCTGCTCCGCCACCAGTGATAAAAACCAATAATTATGAAGCAGAAGACTCAAAGTTACTAAGAAGAGTTTGGAAGCTAAAAGAAATACACATGTCAGAAGAATTAGAATTAGATGAAAAATATGTGAGCCAAAACTAAATAATACATTCGGTCGTATATAAATCATTTTTTACTTACAAACTGTGAAAGATCAATGTTTTCTATTTCTCCTGTAAAGTTACATGTTATAAACTTTAATAATTACTACTAATGATGTATCCTCTTTTACATCCAGGTAGTGAACATTGATATTAGTAGTACATTCGTGCACATGAAAGATTTATTTTCTTACATTACGGCCCTGGGTAGCTAAAACCTTTGCTATCCATGATTTCACCTTTTAGTTTTTGATAACAAGGTTAACCTTAATGCCTGGGTTAAATAAACATTACATTAATTATGGCAAAAATAGAAGAAAATGGTGGATAAAAAATAAAAGAACATTGTTGAGATTTTTTTAATCACAAATATTTTTTAATAATTAAATGCATATCTGCCATGGCATTAGTAAGCCATGACTGCCCTGATATTGCATTATAGATACAAGAAGTTAGCCTCTAACCTTCAAAATTATCAAGTTGACTTTTTAAAAAAGAGCTTATTTAATGTAAATATTATTACGCACTGGCCCGGATACGTCTAAGCCATGTATTTTTTTCGGGATACGTCTAGCAAACTTTGATGAAGTCAGTAAACAGAATGAATGAGAACTCTTATTTACTGCAGACTTTTGATGACGCCATTTACTGTTAATAATCGGAGATATATTTTTTTTCGGGGACCATCAATAGATATTGCTCCACACCCTAACCCTATCCCTAACCCTAAATCCTGAAAAAAAAAAAAATATGTCTCCCGTATTTTTTTTCGGGGACCATCAATAGATATTGCTCCACACCCTAACCCTAGTCCTGAAAAAAAAAAATATGTCTCTGAGAGGAATTGAACCCGCATATAGTTAGCCAAAATGGGTCACGGCCAAGCGATTAACCCACTGTGCCAGCGCGCCACAGAAACATAGCTACAATTTGAATGTATAATCAGAAAAAACTGCTCGGTTATGCAATTTCCAGCGAAAAGAAAATAACTTTAAATCATAAGAGTTCATTCTGTTTGCTGACGTCATCAAAGTTTGCTAGATGTATCCTGAAAAAAATAGTACGCTTAGACGTATCCGGAGACAGTGCGATATTATTAATATTAGAATAAATTTTCAATAAATAATAAATAGTGAATTGTTGATAAACCCACAACTACTCAGTCTACTGTGTAATCAGTTTATATTCAATTGTTGGATTGGCTCTATTCTGTCTATTGGCTTATCAAGTGTGATTTATGCTATATTCTAAACTATGTTTATAATATTAGTCTAAATAGATAGTAAATTAACTAATTTTAACTATCAGATAAATATTATTATATAGACTATGATTATGAATATGGATAATCTTTTATCTATATATTCATAATCATAGTCTATATAAAAGTATTTTATAGCAGTGGTGCAACTAGACCAAACCTCATGGGGGGGGGGGGGCAAAAAAATCACTTGTATTAACATCATGACATACAACTTGAACTTACTTACATGTGACTAATTTTGGTCTGTTATGCCACTGACAGAATTTGTTGTATTCATTAGTACTATGTTTTTAAACAATTTTGACATGGTAATATCAAATATCATATTCTATCTAACACTATTTTGACAAATATTATTGTAGTTGGGTAGTCATATCACATGTCATGTGACATGATGAGACATGACATAACAATTTTGTTTGAATAGATTAATAAAAAAAAAAGTTTCTCTACTCGCTGTTTCAGTGTGGAATATCTTGAAACCACCAGTGTACTGTGTCATTTACACAGATAAATTAAAAAAAACTTAAGTAAATATTATTAAGAATAAAGTAATTAGTTTTATTACCACATACAAAAAAATAGTGTTTCTTTCACGAGCAATGGCAATACTGAATACTATAGCCGAGGTTAGCAGCTTTCTTGGTATCGGTACTGCCTGCCAACTTTTTACAAATACAATACCGCACATTTGCACTGTAACTAATTACATCGGCAAGTCTTAATTTGCAGTAAAAATTTGTGGGGGTTTTTTTCTAGTTTGGAAATCACCTGGGTTCGTTGGGAATCCATATTACATCTATATTATATTTATTTCTGTAAAAGATTTCAAGAAGCTTGGTTAAATAAACTTGATGAAAATTATTTTCTTTTTCTTGAGATTCCCTGGAAACTGTCTCCCCTTTATGTTAATGAGATGCGATTCTCATTCACCAAGTTTTAAACACTCACGGTCAAGAGCGTAACCAAGGGCATTAGTTTAAAAAGAAATATTTTTCCACCATCTTATATAGGATGTCAATGATTTTTACATACCTGGTTATGACAGTGGTTATATTGATAAGGCCATCCACTTTTTATGCTTCTGCTCTCTGTCTTCATTCAATGGGAAACCTAAAAAGGAACTTGTTCCGATCGATGGTTGCAACAAGGAGCAAAACACTATTATTTAAATTTTATAATAGTTTCTTTTTTTTTTTTTTGTTTTGTTTTTGCTAGATTGTTAAGGCTATGTCTGATTCGGCGTGTTACACTTACATGAGCAACTTTTGGGGAAAATAACCGAAAATTACGTACGACTTGTGAAGCATAGGGCATTAGAGGAAACTTTGGGTCCATAAAAAAAAGAAAGACATAATACAAGTGTAAAGTTGGATTTTGCAGTCAGGTCACAGGGGCGTGCCTGATGTTAAATCATCCCCTGATATCCCCTGATATAGTATGTTTGGAAGGAAGATTGTGTGACGATTTCAGATTCAGTTATATATATATATATATATATATATATATATATATATATATATATATATATATATACAGTGCTTTTGCAAAAAATAGGTACCGGTACCAGGCCCGTAGCCAGGTCAAAGTAAGCAGGGAGGCACCAATACCAGAAAGGGGGCACCTTCTCATTTTAGTTACTTTTTCTTTATTTTTTCCTCTTGTTCTTCTTTAAGCGGGGGCACCTTAACCTAGCAGGGGGGACACGGGGCCCCCCAGTGTCCTTTACTTGGCTACGGGGCTGGCCGGTACTCAGTGATGGATTGCCTACTTTTTAACTACAGTTAAATCACATCTGCAAAGATACTCAATGTCTAAAACAATTTTATTTTATAATTAACCAATTTAAATCCTCTTAAAATACAAGAAAAGAAATAATTTCCCCCCGTCAAAAAAGCACCGATTATATGTATCAAAAAAAACGCTAGAAATTAGAAGAGTTCTGTAGTACATCTAATTTGAAAAATTACTATTGTGGCAGCCATGCAGTTCACGTGATACACTTTTGATTTCCAAGAAGAAGACATCTTTTCTTTTTACACATGTAGGCAACATGTTTGTATTGGGCTGCCAATTATGATTTAAGATAACTTATATTCAGATTTAGATATTTTTAAACCCGTCTATACACACATTGTTTACTAATGATTTTTTACCACTAGTCATACGTCCTTTGTGAAATCTGACATTTCAAGGTTTTTTTTAGTACAAGCTCAACAATACCAAGCCTCTAAAACTGCTCAATATTTTTTATTACATCAAACCAGTAATATTTTTCCAAAAAAAAAAAAAAGTACGGAACGCCGTCATGTCATAAAGAAATAACACTGGAAATGGTGCAGTAAACAAAAGTCTACGGAAAAAAGGTGCCGAACTCCGTTCCGGTGCGTTCAGCCAGAAAAAAGCACTGCATCAAACGACAGTTAACGCTGAAACCTCTCAACTTTATGTAATAATAAAAATGTTCTTCACCCATACCATGAAATAATTGAAACATTAGTCGTAACCAAACCATATGGGGGCCGTGCCCCCCCCCCGCTAGGTGTGGAGTGCCCCCCCCCGCTTAAAAAAGAAGAAAAGAGGAAAAATAAGGAAAAAGTAAAGGTGCCTTTGCTGGGTATTGGTGCCTCCTTGCTTACTTTGACCGCTACGGGCCCAGTCGTAACTCATTAAATGGTGCTTGGCTGCTTGGTCAGCATATGTCCCAAATCACTCCTAGAGAAAAACTTCGGAGTGGTGAGTAATTTCTATAAATAGGCCTACTTTATGATCTAAGCTAAAGGACCTTTTGAACAGTGCCGAACCTAGGGATTTGGGGGCCCGGGGCTTGGCCTCTTTGGGGCCCCTGCATTTTGACATTCGACAAATGACATGAGATAATGTACTTAGTATTTAATGGAAACAATAATTTGCCCCCCCCCCATGTTCGTTTTTACTTTGTATTTAGCATAAAAACATCAATAATTTTTTTTCTCTATGAGTTATGACCGGCAACATTTATGCCTCGTCCCTGCTTTTGATTTCATTTTAATTAAAAATTCTTTTTGTTTTGTCTCTTTTTTTAATTTTTTTTTTGTAATATATTTTATAATGTATTCTTTAGATATATGAATGATATAGCGACAGAGGCGCAACTAGACACAAAAATCACTTGTATTAAAACCATGAGATAAAACTTACATGTGACTAATTTTGGTCTAATCTTATTTTTTTTTTATTTGGGGTGGGGAGGGCAAATGCCCCAATGCCCCCCCTTGTTGTTACAATTGTATAGCGATACGTTCATGTGTAAGAGTGTTACTTTATATTTATATCCGAGTGTGTAAAAATAAGCTTTTAAAATAAATAGTAGACCTACATTATAAAGTATTAAACCTATTGTATAAATAATATAATATTAAGTATAATGTATTCATATTAACGGCCTAGTGACGGGCCAACAAACCAGAGGCGTACCTAGGGAGGAGGAGGAGGGGTTCAAATTCTAAAGTGCCCCAGACAGCTTGAGGGGGGCACCATAACAAATGTTTCCATTAAATATTAAGTACATTAGACATGTCATGGTGTCGAATGTCAAAGTGCAGGGGCCCCTAAAGAGGCCAAGCACCCTGGGCCCACAAATCCCTTGGTTCGGCACTGCAACATACTCACTACATATGCTACGACAAGTGTAGAGTTTTTTGTTTTTTTTTGTTTTTGGACCCTAGTGCTTTCTTAAGACGTCATTAATCTGAGACCAGTGCCGGATTAAGACTCTGGTGATACCCCAACAACCAACACTATGTGATCCCATTTAAAGCAGGGGTGGACTTGTGGGACGACTTTGAAAACAAATTTCAACTCGGCCATCCGTCCCACTAAAAAAAAGTATTTTTGTTCTTTCAATATTTTATTAGGCCCTACATGAAGCGTAGAGTGGACAGGAAAACCTAATATTCATTTCAAATTTGGAAATGTATGATGTATACATCGCAAAGTGTTACCGTCTTTATCTTTAATTCGAAACTCTTTGTCCTACTTGCTTGACAGTTTTCGCTTTATTGCACCATACTTAACTGAACCTGTTTCCATCTTCGTCATGTGGTCTGTTAATTACAAAAAATAAAAAAAAAAACATCTTAATTGAATTATTTTGTGACATTCAACACGGTGCACGTTATTTATTCAAAATAAGACAGGCAAATTAATTTATTCCCAGGATTGTTGCTGATACGGAATTAGTGCTTATTTAAAAAAAGATAATTTGTATCGTAATTTTGATAAAAATGTGCATTGGTGTGTTTCAGAAAAACTCCAAAAGAAAAACACTTGTTTAACACTTTTAACAAATAAACATGAGGTGTTTTTTTTTTTTTGCGTTATATCAGAGTCTAAAATTTAACCTAATGAAAACAAGAGAGGACAACAGAATATTTAGTTTTATAAACAACATATTAAAAAAAAACCAAAGAAACAATAAAAAATGCATTTACAATATATAGCCTATAAGTGGCTTCTATAGCAAGAGTTTAGTGTGCTATTAGAATAGTTATCATAGATTTTGAGGCTATTTGATACTTTCAACCATAGATATATGCTTTCAACGCAAGTAGGAGATTACGTAAGCACATGTAGCTCGACACAAGTGATAGTTGTCAACAATACAAAAAAAACACAACAAAAACAACTAATAAAACATGTAGGCCTATCCCCGAAGAAATAACCTGGCCCATGTATTCAATTTTTTTTACTGCTAAAGTCAAATTAGGTTTTACCAGCAATTTTAATTAATTCTTAGGCCAATTATAACAAAATCACGGTTGCTGTGGCAACGTTTTAATAGCACTGCCGCAATCGAGCGTTAAATAATAATTAGCAAAGAAATGTACGTGCTAAAGCAGCAATACCACCAATGCAGGATTTATGTATAAGCTACACAAGCTATATCTTATGACCCCCCCCCCACTTTATTGTGGGCCCCTAAATAATTGTCCGAGTGAGCAACTGTCATATATAACAAAAATATTTGGCACTGACAGATAATATCTGGATTATACAGGGCCCCATATCTCAAATAGCTTAGGCCTATCAAGTCTAAATCCGGCCCTGAATACCACGATCTTAGGCTAATTTCCTTAAAATGTATTTTAACAGTCTTGAAAGATCACATTAGTATTGTTAGGGCTAATTTTCTTAATTGTCTTTTTTTTTTAAACACGTTAGTACGTCATTGGTTGCTGGGTCAGTGCGCCTTGACTAGTTCAAAATATGTACTATTGTTTCTTTCAATCAGCTAGCATCTTCGTACTTAAATGGATTTTCTAAAACATTTTTTTTATTTAACTTTTAAAGTGGTTATACATCAAATTAATTCAACAATTCAAATGATAAATTTAGCTTTGAAAACTTTCTGTGATGCCCTAAGTTCGTGTTTATATACTGCTTTTTTTGGTAACTCCGGGTATTTCCTTTGTCAGTCTCTCTCTCTCTCTATATATATATATATATATATATATATATATATATATATATATATATATATATATCTGAACTCTCTCAGTGATAATTGCGGGCTGAGACTTGCCCTAGGAGCCCATGAGACTGAAACTCGCCGTGTCCCTCAACATCTGGGAACTGCCATAAAGGCCAATGGCCAGCGAGCTAACCAACTGGTCCACCCTGTGGTCCGCCAGGCCGAGGCACTCAAAAAGTGCATGATCCGCGGCTTCCTCAACTTCTGCAGTGTCGGCAAAGGGAATCGACATTAGGCCTCAACCTCCCGAAGTATGCACCTAAAGGACAATGCTCTGTACCAGGCCCGTAGCCAGGTCAAAGTAAGTAGGGGGCAACTAATACCCAGCAAGGCATCTTTATTTTTTCCTTTTTCTTCTTTTAAAGCGGGGGGCAATCCACGCCTAGCCGGGGGGGGCACGGCAGTGGCGTAGCGAGCTAACTCGCGCCCAGGGCACAATACCTTTTAATACCTTTTTAGCGCCCCACCCCATTCGAAAACCATATATTATGTAAAATATACCATTTTGGCGCCCTGAACCTCGGCGCCTGGGGACATATGTACCCCCCGCCCCCTCGCCGCCGCCCCTGGGGCACGGCTGGGCCCCCCAGTGTCCCCCTCCAACTTGGCTACGGGGCTGCTCTGTACGAAACTGGGCAATTAGTGTCTGCTCAATTCCCCTGAGCCCACACCACGGTCAGTTGTCGGACATTAGCAGTGTCGTAAAAAAAAGGTAGTGTGTGTGTGTGTGGGAGGGGGGAGCAATCACTAAACCACCAGAGGGAACGGCATCTGCAGTGTTTAACTACATCAGAATATGGTATTAATAATTTCGATTTTTAATCATAATAATCCAAATTAATAATATGTAATGAATGGAGTCATTGCTTCAAATCTTCAATCTTAAATCAATTTTTACCCCGCAAATGGATATATCAATCTATTTCATTATTATAGGGGGGAGGGGGACTGATACAAAACCAAATTAGAGTTCGAAAGATTAATTGTAAATCCTTAGGAAGTAAAGCACGGCAGAGTACAAAAGTACGGGTAATTCATTCTATTTTATATCAATTTTAAAAGTAAACATTATTTGAAAAAAATATGAACGATTTAGAATAAAACAATTTCATATGGATAATGTTGGTATTCTGAGGTAGGCCTATCGCTTCACTGAAACACCCAAAGCAGCAGATAAAATGCCACCTACCCCCAGTGGCGCAACAACGGGGGGCGGTAGTCAAATCATCGATACATAATTTACGTTATAAAGTTACAAAGACGGTCAAACTGGTTCTTTTTCCATATGTGAGCCCCCCCCCCCCCCAGCATTTTTTGCTGGTCAGCTGCGCCACTGCCTACCCCCCCATCCCCCCCCATTTAGGCTACTGTTTAGAATCCTAACATTAATTAGCAGTAAGAGAAGCCCTGGTCTGTCCCCTAGCTGGGTGGTCCCCAACCTTTATTCGCCGCGGGACCGCTCAACGTTTGATAATCTCACCACGGGCCGCTGAGGGGTTGGGGAGTTAATTATTTTATATTTTAGATTGTAAATATAAATGAAACAATTTAATATTTCTAGGCGGGCCGGTAGAATTTAATCCACGGACCGGTACCGGTCCGAGGTCCGGGTGTTGGGGACCACTGCCCTAAGCTGTCAGTGTCACTCACTAAGGACACTACGCCTACGGTGGTAGGCTCTGTACATTTTAAGAAGATCCTGTATTTGAATTGTAAATGTACTATTTTTTATTTTTTTATTTTCTTCATTTAGCCCCAAATTAAACACGAAAAAAAAGCTTCAAAATAATACAATAAATACATGGTACTTTTACTACACAGTGTAGTGCTATAAATGGCACTTATTTAGCATGATTGCAGAGGGAATGGATTAAAAGACATCAAAACAAAACAAATAACACTCGGGTTTTCGACTTTTATTTAAGATGTTCCATTTCAAAAAAAAGAAAGCGGCCTTTCTAGAAATCACTACGATCGGACAACAAGTTATCTACGCCACTGCCTACCAGTGTTCCTAGTTTGTGGAGTAAATAGTAATGTACATTAAAACACTCAAAGATTACGTTAACATGCACACCATAAAATTCCTTATCATAATAGCTGAAAACTACTACTATTCATTTAAATTTTAAAGGGACATAATAAATTTTGATATTTTGTGTGCGATCACGTCATTTCCGTTAAGACGAAGGCTATTAACATTGTAAATTGATTAAATAGAAAAAACGTAAGAGTGTGAGTCAATGGAAGAAATTCTTTATATTTCTGAGTTTTCATCATATACTGGGTAAAATTTCTTTTAAAGTACAAGAAATATATTTCTGTAATAGTCGATTATGAATAAATCATAGTATTTATTTTATTTAATAAACTGCGTGTATTTATTATGCGTATATTTTAACTGTGAAAATTCAATATTGATTACAATGGTTAATGATTAGGATCATAAATTACATTGCCGGCATCGGCATTATTATTTTACTAGGAGGTACTTAATTTTCCATTTTCATAAAAGTCAGTTGTTGTGAAAAATATCCTCAAAGACTCAAAGTACATTTTGTTCACATTAATCCCACTTATTATATACATAGCATATTATATTGCATTCATATATTATATAAAAAATTTGCTAACAATACTAACATAAATAATACTTGTTAATATTTTGTTCATAATAATAACTTAATTCTATCAGCTGTCAATAGTAGTCAAAATGAATCAGTTTGAGGGGTTTACCATATATTACTAATATTAGATTTTTAGTCATAGTAAAGTTCCCTGCCCTTAGCCTTAGGCTTAGCTTTTGTCCTATCCTGAGGCTGATTAGGGCCATGACATAGGCCCTATGAGTATGTTGTGATGAAGTGTAGAATTAATTTGTTTCTGTAGCCAATGCATATGAAGGGGTTGTGTGGTTACTTCTCCAGCTTTAAGTCAAGTACTATTTAAAGCTGAGTGGGACTTTAGGGGACCTTGAACTAAATTTCACCGATATATCTGAAATAATCCATATTGACCTATTGATTCTCACCAACAGGGAAGAGGCATGAGTGTTGCGGGCCATAACTCTTAGAGAAAATGTATTGATGTTTTTATGTTAATTACAAAGCACAAACGAACAAAGATTTATATATTGGTATACTCATTAGACTAACAACATATATGATTTATATATAACACTGGGCAACAGCCAAAAAAAGTCAGGGGTTTTTCAACTGATTTAGACTAATTTTGGTGTTCTGAGTCCGAAAATGACATTGATTTTGCTCAGTCAGGTCAACTTTTTGAGATACAGCCATAGACCTACCGGACGAGCTATACGTATTCTAATATCAGGGGTTTTGAGTTCAATCATTTCTCTAAATTAGCTGCATTAAAAACAGAGATAATAATATTTTATTTATAAATCATCAATCTGGATTTTCACTTGATTATTTAATGCATCAGTACTTGATTGGGCACAGCCTCCAGTACCCCGACCTTCCATCTGCCCGTCGTCCAGCTACTCACTGCGAAAATTCCTTTACCAGCGTTCAGAGATCTTCCTGACAGCGACGATGAGGCCACCACTTTAGACGAGGGAGGAGATACAGAAGAGGAGTATGAATCACAAGATGGTCTGCAGCCGTTCTCACAATGTGAGCTTAAAGATCTGGTTTTGGGATCTCAGCCTGTCGAATAATTCCTCCGAGCTGTTGGCCTCCAGACTCAAAGAGAAAAATCTACTTGGCAAGGACGCGCGTATCACTTTCTGCTGTAGAAGGCATGAGGACTACATGGGCTACTTCTGCCAGGAGGAAGACCTTGTACTGCCAAGATGTCTCCGTCTTCTGATAAACTCGGCGGTCCTCAATATGATACAAAAGATTGGCGACTCTTTATTGACAGCTGCAAGCTGTCAAAGTCCCCTATGCGGGGTCCCTGCGGTGGTTGTCTATTGGTATGATCCCCTACTGAGTTCTGGCCAGCATTTATATTGTCCCAGCCACGTGGTTACACAGGACGCACAACACAACTATAAATTGAGTAAGAAACTCATTTGTAAATTACATTACAACACCTTTATTCACATCAAAAACAAGAACATCCGCGGGCCTTGAGGAAAGCCCGTAGCTTTACCAGCTACTACAAAACAATCTATAATCAAGTAGATTAAAAGGCATTACCTGGAGGTGGGTAGTTCCTCAAAAGAACTTACCTCTGAGCCGGTCAAAACCGCCTATGCTAGTTAACCGCACCTAGGGACTTCGACCTTCTCTCTCTCCACTGAATGCCAAATTCTCCTAACTAAAAGTCCCGCGACGCGCATCGGATCTCCCCGCATCGGATCTCCCGCATGCATGCCGAGACTTCCGCTTCACTAACCAATTGCAGGACCGTGTACGTCACAACGATCACGCGTGATCAGTGGCGCCTTCAAGCATGGGGGATAAAGAGAAAAAGAGCCCATCCCTCTCCCGCTTTGAATACAACAAGGGCATAGCGATTCCCCATAGACATTCTCTTCCCAGGTGACAACGTGACAAGTGGGTACTAGACAGACCGACCACAGTGGAAAAACCTGGGAAGAGAAAGCCTTTGTCTATCCTATATTATCTTATCTCACCCGGGTGATGAAAGCAGGGTAGGGCTTGGACTTGATTTCATTCATTAAATCACAGAATGTGACACAAGCGCTCTTGAAGTGTGTACTTCTCCACAACTGGAGCCAGTACCTCTTATGACCTACAACTCTTGAAGAGAAATATAAAGCAGTGAAGTATGTGCTTGACAAAATCCAATATGAGCAGCACCAATGGATCATCTGCGTCGACTTGAAGATGGTGAACTTTCTACTTGGTCAGCAGTCCGGGTTCACGAAGTACACATGCTTTATATGTATGTGGGACAGTCGCGACAGAGCCCAGCACTATGTAAAGAAAGAGTGGCCGGCGCGAGAGCAGTTAGTACCTGGGGCGAAACATCATAAACGAACCCTCTTGTTGACCAGGAGAAGATATTGATCCCACCGCTACACATGAAGCTGGGTTAATGAAACAGTTTACGCGCGCTCTGGACAAGGATGGGAGGTGCTTCAACTATATGTGCCGAGCATTCCCTTAACTGACCATTGAGAAGCTGAATGCCGGCATTTTCTGTTCACAGATACGGCAGCTCATAAAGGACACAGGAGTTCCAAAAACTCCATGAACACGCTTGAGTGTGCCGCTCTGGAAATCGTTTGTGCAGGTGGTGAACAACTTCCTGGGGAACACGAAGGCAGCTAACCACGCCAGACTCATCAGCAGCATGATAGAGACTTCCAAAAACTCTGGGTGTTTAATGAGTATAAAGATGCACTTCCTGTCCTCACACATGGAAAAGTTTCCTGAAAACCTTGGGGCGATGAGCAGGAAGAAAGGTTCTATCAGGACATCTGCCAAATGGAGGAAAGGTACCAGGGGAGGTGGGATGCAGTCATGCTAGCGGATTCACTGCTGGTCACGCTGGGGAAAGACAACCCAGCAGCTGATCACACATCGGGAATCGAAGAAACGCAGATTTATGCCTTGAACTCTGAACTTTTGTTTCACGTAATGCTCATTGTTATACCAATATTATGATAATTATGCTTATAAAATTTGGTGGATAAACAAAAAACTGAATGAATTTGAACACGTTGACTTTTATTTCTTGAGTAAATGGAAAAAATCATCAATGGTTTATCAGCTGATGATCCAAAATGGTTTTTTACAAAAAAATCACTTTTTTTAAATTTCTGTAGGAAAATCCTGACCTGATTGAACAAAACCAAGGTCATTTTCAGACTCAGTGCATCAAAATTAGTATAAATCAGTTGAAAAACCCTTGACTTTTTTCAAAAATATTTTTTGGTTGCCCTGTGTAACTCATGTTATATATTTAAACTTGCAGTAATTTTATTATGAATGATTATGCTAACTATATTCCGTAAACACAGGACCATTTTATAGCTATTTAATGGTATATGTAGCATAAAAACATCAATACATTTTTCTAAGAGTTAGACCGGCAACACTCACGTCTTGTCCCTGCTCACCAAATATCTATCCCATAACTCTCAGTTCAACAGTCAAGCACTCTCCACTGCTCTGCCACCCGTCCCTCATATATTAGTCATAATTTGTGTTAAATTATTGATAATTACGAAAATGTAAATAAATATTAGATGATTTAAGTTCGACCGACGACATTCGAACTTCGACGTTTTTTTGAGCAACGAATCCGACGGATTTAATAGAATTCCATCGGATTCAATTTGAAAAATTACTGTTTTCAGATCAAACACAGCCGTAGAAATCGTAACTTAAGCGAAACCTAGAGACTTTCGAAAACCCAAAATAAAGAAAACAGATAAAACTAAACTCCTGGACCCTTACTCAGCTGTCCATAGATTAGACGTTCCTAAAGCCTTCAAAGCAAGGCTGATGTGCTAGTTAAGATGTAAGGTTGCTGACCAACTTAATTAAATAAAAAGGACACATAAATAAGTCACAATAAAAAGGGATGACATATTCTGTGGAAAACATTATCCTAAAAGTTAGAAAAATTAGGCAACAAGAATACAGAATTTAATTCTTGAATGAATAAAACATTTGTAAAATTTTAAACCCATACTATATTGGCTATATTTTAATTATGCGTAGTTGCTTATTAATTTTTTCAAAGAGACAAAAGTCTCAATATAATGTTCAAATAAATTACATCACACACACCATGGATAGGCATGGGTAAAATGTAGATATGCAGATTTTCTTTTAAATAATAAAATGAATACTTTTTGAAAGAGTACACAGAACTTTTAAAAGTAGGATTGTGACCTGACTTTAACTGTAAGGTAAAGTCATAACTGACATATTTGAACTTGGGCAAAGGGCTACTAAAACTCAATGAAAGTCCCAAAACTATTTTTCATTTTCCTTTTGAAGGGTTTCTCATTCATTTATTCATGTAATTTCTCATTCAATGAGTATTATAATTCTGTAACTAAGAATGTTTGAAGGAATTTGATTTTGCGGAGATTTTACTAAAATAGTCTTCACAGATTGTATTAACAATAATGTGTACAACAAAGTCGCTTGGTCTCATGGTTCGCCATTTTAAAGTTAGGATGTACGACTCATATTATGAGTAAGGTAGGTTTTTTTTTAAATTGTTGTTGTTTTTGTTTTAGAATATCTCTTTTTCATTTATCAGTAACCTTTAAACATTGTCAATGAAATGGCTTATTCTTAAAATTTTAAATGATTTATCTTGTATCATCCTATGTCCCATGTATTTCAAAATCAGGTTTAAAAATATACTAATTTAAGTTTTACAGCTTTGCCAATCTAGATACATAATATCATTTATGTTTACATCAGCACCTCTATTGACATTATTATTTCCAAAATTAAATGGACTTGTGGTAGCTATGACCTATATCTTTAAAATTAGCGCATGCAATTTGTTTTAAGGATTTGTCATGTTCATTTACAAAATCAGTTAAAAAATATGTGTGCTGTGGTTGAAACTAGACTAAGAATTAGGGCTGCACTGATTGTAATTTTAGATCCTGCAGGAATCGGAATCAGATTTAATATTTGGAATCCTATCGGAACAGGGAACCGAATTTTACCGAATTAAATAGTAATCTTCTCCGAACGAAGTAGTAATTTCTCTGATATAAAAAGATATAAGAATGAAAAATAAAATTAAAATTTATTTTTAAGTTCTAGATAGCAAAAAACAGTATTAACCATTTAGATCTTGAAGACTGTGACTAAAACCCCTTCCCAATCTTGAGTTAGGAAAGATAACTCTGTCAAAATAACAGGTTCTTCGTTTTAAAATTTATTTTAATAGAGCTGTACCTAATTTAACTTGATTTCTATTACAATCAATAAACATGTTTATTAATAAATGAATTCCAAAAAAAATATATACTGTAGCACCACCCACTAGCTTATTTTCTTTAGTTTTCCATAGGACGTCACCAAACTTTGTTATTTCATTCATACTTTCCTTTAAATCATTATCTGACTATTTCCATAAAACGCAAATTAAATGCATTTCAAATCTAAATCAATATCACTTTAATGTTCTATTAAAAATGTATCTTCAAGTTATTTATCTAAATATGTGAGAAATTTTAACCAAATCATGACAAAACTAATTGAATAAAAATTTGCAGAAAAATAAATTATTGAACTATTTTAACCTGTAAACACCCAAAAATAGTTCATTGTCTGCTCTTTAAAGAAGTTTCTCATAGCTAAATATAATTTATAGAAGACACGGAATCAAAAGTAGCGGAAGGTAAGGTGTCGTATTACTAGACTAAATATGATTCAAATCTTCCTTTTTAATATATTTTTACTACATATAGAACTAAAAGCAGTCAACGTTATTGTATTTTAGAAAATGCAGGAAAGAAAGAAAGGAAGTTATTGTTTTAATTTAATTGTATAGTGCTAAATATTTCAAAATTATGTTGCGCCAAAAAAATTGCCAGAATCCGGCTAATAGGAATCAGATTCCAGTACAGCCCTACTAAGAATAGCATTCATTTTCTAACTGCCAAATTAACATATTTCTGTTACTCAAAGTTAATGTGTGTAAGCCATTAAATAGGATTTCTAAAATGAGTGTTCTGAAAATCAAAAAGAATTTGGCTTGGTGAATTCCAAAACAGGAATTATTGCCTGATAAAACTTGACAAATTTCTAGTTTTGAAAGCCATCAAAAAGAAAAGGTAACATAGGTTTAGATTGCATAGCTTTTTCATGAACTGAAGGCATGACATTTTACTTGGGTAAAGTATTTTCATGATCTCTTTAAAATAAAAGAAATGTTTTAAAAAAAAGATCCTCTGCTTGTGTTATACTACTCATAATTTGTGCTGTTTCTATTGTCCATTTTCTTTAAAATGACTTTCAACTTAGTTAAAAAAATGCCCATTTAGAAAGTATTTGAATGTTTATAAAAATATGAGCAGTTAACAATTTTAGAAGACTATATTTGAATTAACGAAGAGAGATTACATTATACAAGCTGTGACAGTGGCTCATACAAGAATTACGTAGTCTCAAATTTATTATTGTTTCATCTGAAATTTTCCAATTGTTTATTGCTTTGTTTCATTTCAGATTTGAAATTATTTGAAAAATTGTAAATGTCTGAAAAAGATCAAGACCATTACTTACACTTGATCCATGGAATGTATTGATTTGTTAGAGCTTTAGTCAACCTAAAAGGTTACTTAGCTGCAATGGCTGCAGATCCATATTTGTTACCCAATGTTACTAATATGACAATCGTGAATGTCATGGAAAACAGTTGTGTTCAGAATTTTGATACAGTCGCTGTGTCAGGTCTGTTAAATATTTTTCATTTTATCTGTCTTTAACATTGCAATAATTATAATTTCGTTTTCTTTTTACAATGCAGAAAAAGACAATAATTGGTATGTGTAATTTAATTTTTAATTGAAATAGAAAAGCTACTGTTTCTCTAATAAATCAATGTAAATTAACTTTAAAAAAATACTGATTGCTCGTTGCTTGGATTGCTAATTGTTTAAATAAATACAGTAGACTTGGACCCCTTTGATTATCCTATCTAGTTTTAAAAATGCCTGTATTAATATTAGGAATTATTTACTTTAATAATGCATTGCGAGCAGACACCTGCTAGCTCAAAAACGTCTACGTTAGCAATAAGAAGAATTAAGCCTGCATTTCATATAATTTTTTATTTTATCTTTTGAACTGTGTTCATATAATTCATAGCATTTTGTACATAATTTTTTTCCCTTCAATTTATTTAAACATCTTAAAATTTACCTTAAATTGTGTACATTTTTTATTTTTGTCATTAATTTCTTTAAACATACAGTAAGAATCACACATTTTTAAAGATCTGGTCTATACTAGTAAGTCAGAAAATATAATTATAAGCAGACTTTATATAAAAATGGTGTATTTGCTCATATAAGTAATTATCAAATCCTGACCTTTACAGGTTTGGCCTTTCCACCACATTATCAAGTAGTCATAGTCGTTACATTACATTTTGTGATTTACTAGTTGAACAACCAACAAAACAACCTAAAATAGTGATGAAATAAAGCATAACAAATGGTAATGAAGAACCTAAATAGTACAATTGAAATAAAATGATAATGCTCTTTTCAAAATAAGACACACATCAGTAAGTGAAAAACTCAAATCATATATGGAAACATTTTTTAATTTTTTATTCAATATATTACATACAGCATGAACATAAAATTGATTCTTTCATTAATACATTAGATATTAATATATGTTCTACTAATTAAACATATCCATTTCCTGCTAAGATTGTGATTTTGTCACTTGATAAACAAGGGTTGTCAAAAGATTTTATCGACAGTTCATTCAATGCAGTAACAACACAATCCTTATAAAACAAATTTGATTGTATTAAATTTTAACATTTTAAATTTACTTCAGCGTGCAATTCTTTCATTAATTAAAACAATAGGATCATCAATACTCTAAAGAGTATGGATGCTTTAAACTAATTAATAATTTAAAATGTCAGTATTTTGTTAAAAGTAAATTTTCCTTCACCCTAAAGGACCATAAGGACAGATAAGCAAATTGTAGAATTCACCTGTTGCTGTAACCATGGCATACAAGACCGCACAAATCCCAGCTGCCTTTAATTCCCCAACTAAAGTTAAGAACTCATTTAAAGCTGGGTGGACAGGGACATAACCAAAAGTACCTGGAAAAATTGCCTTTCTTCTGACAAAGGATCGAACCTGGGACTCTCAGGTCGATAGTTGAGCATTCAACACCCATTCGGCCATCCATCCCACAGTATTTCATTAAGTGGAATATTTTTTTTTAAGTTTATCTATCAGCAATAATCAAGCTTAAAGGCTTAAAAACTAAATTTAGCACACATATAGAAGTCATTTTAGCAACTACATATACATGTATATGTGTATATATATATTATTAACTTTGAATATCTTGGACAGGGAATTGGGACTTTTTAATGCTCTATTAATATACACTGCTTATTTTGTGTAATAAGTGTTCTCATTGCTATCTTTGCAGGAGTAGTGTTCTAGCTGTTTTAGCATTCCTGACATCTATATTGTGTAGCTAAGATAATACAACTCCATATAGCTCATCATCCTTCATGTCACCAGTATGTCATTTTCTTATGCTGCTGCACTTGAGTGTGCCACAGGTTGGTAGATTGATTTGTATTACACCCATACCTTGAATAGTGGGTCATACAACAAATAGGCTGTTAAGAATCAATACTTTTTGACCCCAACCCATTCAAATTTAATAGGATAGGTTCCAATTTTCAATAAGTGATTTAGTCATAAGTTTTAAAAACTATTGGTTGTGGAACTCAAAACAGAGCAATAATTTAAAAGGCTGTTATAGCAAAATACTGTATAAAGTCTAGTCGTATAGCAAGGTATGGGTGTATTTGTTTGCTCTTTAATTTATATATACTTATTATTTATAATATTAGAGTAAAAATAATCTCAACAAAATATAAATGGTAAAAGAGTATAATCCAATTGTGATGTTAATAAAAAAAAATTAATATACAATATTGTTTTCATTGCATTTTAATCTTCAGTGGTGTTCATTGGATTTTTTGGAATGTTACCAGCTTGACTTTCTTTTGCAATATATAAAGCTTCTTATTATGTGCCATTATTACATCACATTGGCCATCAGAGCTTTGAGAAAAGAAAATTTGGCTGACAGGTAAATGCTTTTTAAATAAAATTAATTAATAAAATTAATAAAAATTAACGCATAATTAAAATTTTAATCAAAATTATCCTAGTCATTTCATTTATTATTTGTATTCAAACAAGTTTGTGATTATATTAGATCAATTGGCATGATAAGCTAAACACTTATTTGACAGGAGTAAAGTACCCTTAACAGGCCATTGGGGCAGATGAAGTGTGAAATTCATCTGTTTCTATAGCCACGGTAAAAAAAAATGTCATTAACGGGACAAAAACTGGGCATTTGGCTTCTGCTGTAATAAGTCCAAGTCATTTTCAATATGTTGCCCTGTCTTAGTTTATCAACAACTGTTCTTGTTGGAGGGAGGGAGCAAGACAACAGTGGCTCCTCTGATGACAGTGCCTGCATCCTTTATTTCTTTCAAGGTTTCTTGATGTGTGACAATCATCATTCATTGCTTGGAATCATTTACATAACTTCCAGAAAAAAAAACAATACTTCTTCACCACATTTTAACAAAAGACCTGATGTATCGGGTGATGACCAAGACCTGCAATTTCTTTTATTAGAACCGTATTATTTTGTTGATTTTATTTGCTACTCTGAAGTAATTGATTCGGGGAAATTAACGAGATTAGGTATTGTATTAAAAAATTTTACCACTACATTTTTTATTGCATTTTAATAGCAATTAATCAGCAGCCCCAATTTAACTTTCAGATTTATGTATCCATTCCTTTTTGTGGCTGTTTTATACTTCACAATCATAACATCTCTGGGCATTTTCAATATAGAATCTTCACATGTGGAATGCATTGGTAATTGTATTTTTCCAACATATCTATAAATAAAACAATATTAGATATTCAAATGATCATTTAAATTAGAGCATCCCTTTGAACTTGATAACTAAATTATGCTTCTAGCCCCTTACTGGCTGGCTCTATCTGGTGCTGAGCTCATTGTTGTCCAATTGTTCAGTGTGTCAGGATTTTATATAACTCGCAGACTGAATGAAATCAGTACATTAGGTTCTGTCCGCTGGTCACAGAAAAGAGATTTGTGGTGGTGAGTCATTAATGGTCTGTTTTTCTTTTGTTGGTCACTGTTACATTTCTTTTTAGGTTTTTTTTTAAATTGCTCCTTACATTTAAATATGGTTAAATATTTAAAGTTGATGTTTATTCACATTTGCTGATAAATGCCTTTGTAGTTATTTTTTTTAATTATACATAATAGCATTTTTTATGTGTTAATAAAATTTATAATCATAGGACCTAATATTGTGCATTTTCAGCATTGTAATTGTTTTCGAGCTGTCAGCATTCAGTACATTTGTCTATGACTTCACTCTTCAGTTATGGGCATACTGATAGTACCTAAATTTGCAACCTAAAAATTCATTACTTTGAAATAAAATAAAAATGAACTGCATACACAACAGAATAAAAAGTTGAACAGAATTAGCAATATTGTTTTGGAAATATTTTTTTCAGTCATCTTAATTGTACTTATATTACAATGTCTATCATCTATAAAAAGGTAAAATCTGGAGTAGAAAATTCTGTTTTCTGTCAAATTAAAGTATTACTAATAGGGCTTCAAATTAATGCATGATTTAGGCAATAAACTTTTTTTTTTGCAACTTGTAAATGCGTTATTTTTTACCTAAATGCTAAAAATCAAGAAGAAAATGTCTGTAAACAACCTGAATCTATTAACAGAAATTGATCAGTAAAAATAACAACCCAGATAGAAAACGCATCAACTGTCATGTTAACATGGATGGAATCATACAACCAGGTCACCTTGAAAACATAAGGATTGACTTTCTGAATTCTATTTTCTGACATGGAGGATACAATTAGTTAAGATCTGCTAAAGTTTTGGCCTTTGTTGATATATATAATATGTTAAGGCTGAGATCAAGTATTATTTAAATTTATAGGCAGCTTTTTTTTTTACAGCATATTGCATTTTTAATTACAAACAATAATAGTATAGTCCCTTATCGGACTTCTCAGAATCTAAAAATATCAACACTCATCATAACAAATTATACGCTAATATTATGTAGCCTACTAAAATCTGTTCAAAAGGACAATCTAATTTCAAAGTATAAATGAAATTTCGGTTATCGTGTTAATGTTATTTTATCATACAACATGTCTGTTTTAGTAACCAATTTGGATGATTTGAAATCCCACATTGATATTTACACCCTATGGTATTCACAAATAGTAAAATGTATTGTGTTTTTATTTTTACAGTGGGTGATAGAGAAACAGGATGCAGTGCAATATTTGTAAGTTTTTTTGTTGTTTTTTTAAGTGTAGATTGTATTGTTTTTAACAAAACTAAATGTAAATTAACGTGCTAGAACTACATTTGCATGTATTTTTTTTCATTATTAAAATGTTTTTTTTTACAGTCTCATCAACAAACTGTTTATTCACCACTTCTGGTCACCTTCATGGTAATTTTTTTTTTTATTTTGTGAATATTTGTTACAATAAACATTTTATTAACATTTAAAGTGAATATTTCTATTTAAACTTTCAATTTGTACATGCTTTATATACCTTTCATATAGATATTGAAACTCCTTCTACCAATTTGGGTAATGCTGATTGTTTTCCAACCTCATGTGACATCTTCAGAAAAGGATGACTTTTCCCAGGCTATAGTGAAGATGTGGTATGTACAGAATTAAATTCACATTTGATCTCCTGTTAATAATTGTGTTTGTGCAAATTTAGAGATCCTAACTTCAAATAAAATTTATTTATCCATTACTTACATTTCTTTTCACTGCTGTAACAGACTCACGGATCAATATTCAGTGATGACCAGGCTACAGACAAATGTACCAACCTGATGAAAGCCCTCTCTACACCTCACCTACACCATCCCCTTCTGGCTCACCTTCTATGTATGATGCAAGCGTCCCTATGCTTACACTAACCCCGCTGACACGTTCAAGTTTACAAACCATTGCTGAAGAGAACAATGATGTCAATGAGCAAGCTAAGAAAAAACTTACAGGTAGATTAGGCTGGCTTTTATATTTTTAATGCTACACATATCTTGCTTAATTCACAAACCACTGCAAACAAACATGGTTTACTACTCCCCCCTACTGTTTCTTTTATATTTTTCAGTAATGTTTCCAGTAATTACTTGTAGTTTGTTTACAATTTGTTTCTATTAACAATGCATAAAAGAAAAGGTGCGACATCTCAAATTTCCCCTCCCACTTAGATTTTGGCACCAATTTTAAGTATCAAGAAAGGTGACTAATTTCTAAACTTCACAAATTTTTGGGAACATTTGAGTGGAAATACAACTGTTTTTGAAAAAAATTAAAATATATTTCAACAAGGGCATCACTGAGACTTAAGTACATGGAACTGGGCTGGCATTGATAGGTCACAGAAAGTGTTAGGATTATATTATAAATATTAGCAGCATTATAAGAACAATATATTAACCTGTAGCTTATAGTCTCATGATTTCTTTTCCATCTTGCAACTTCTAAAATTTATTTATATGTTTTTCATTCCATCTTTCTATTTTAGTTCTATTTTGTTCTTATCACTTCAATTAGCATAAATAATTTTGAGTATAATGTTTATGGCCTTAGTGGAAAGAATAGTGAACGGTACTCAAGTATAGTTTTATCACAAATATACATTAATTTTGACTTTTTAAATTTGAGTTCATGTTTCTAAGAAGCCATTTTGGTTTGTTTTACTATGGAGATAAAATATTATTTTAAATAAAGGGATAAGAATAGCTCAGAGAAAAAGACCACTTAGCTAAAAATAGATAAGGGAGTATTATTAGGAAAAAATGGTCACTGTTCCATATGGTGGGAGGTATCCAGTATTTTAGACCAATGAGCACTTCAGTTATATTAGAGCATGTCAATGGCTCTTTCTATATTTTCCTTAATTATTGCTACATTTTCAAACACACAGTCAAATGCACAGATAAGTCAACACTTATTAATTTGAAGTATAAAATAACTGAACTTTATTCAAAACTACTCATGACTGCATGACTGTCTCTCTCCAAACTCTAATACAACATTAACTGCAAACTAACTTAAAAACTTCTGTCTCGACGACTGCTCGGTCTCCGAATGTCTTGGGAAGGGAATAGGGGAGGGGCATTGACATCAAAGTCTGGCTCAGGGTTTTCTGGAGTCCGGTAGCGCTTGGATCTTGGTCAGTGGCCAAAGGTGCAAAGTTGCACCTTCGTCCATCTCTCGCTCAGCTTCCGAGCGCCTGGTAGCTTTGATTGCACTCCACTGACCACAGATCTAACGGGGGTGGGGGATGAGGGGAACATAATATGGGGGGGATGGGCTGTGATGTGGAGAAGGGGTATGTATCGTAATAGAGCTCAGTGGTTGTATCAAACGGAAGTTGTTGTTTTTCTTCTAGTACTGAGACAACTATTTAGATACATGGACAGCAATAAACACAATCTTTTTAAAAATAAAATGGAACTTTTTGCATTGTTAATTTCACTCCTGTTTTAGAATTTATTTTCTCTTGTTTTTTTTTAATTCAAGCTACCTCCCCTAAATGGCATATAAATATTTGAATGATCTAAATACAGTATAGTTTGTTTTTTTTGGTTTATACTAATAATTAATAAATTTAAGAAAAAAAAAAGATTATTTATTTAGTTTTGGGCTTAAATTGTCACCCATTTAATCAATTTTAAAACCACTGACTATTTTTTTTTAATCCAATATCTGTAAAGAGTGTGTTAACTAAGAGGACCATTTTAGTTAAGTCTCAAAACAAATGAAAATCAACTAAAACTTAGGGTGCCACAGAAGGATTAAATTTTCAAATTATTAATTATAGGGATTATACTTAAATGTGTATGCATGTTGTTTTTTTTTCTATAATATGAAAAAGATTTTAAACCTTGCATAGACAATTGGAAGGTATAAATTATATCCAGTTTATACTGTATAATTCATCATACAAAAAATATGAATCATTAGAAAGATCATTTGATTTTAAACATGTCAGTAATATAGATCATACTATTTAAGAATGCAGTCAATAATTCTATAATTAGGTTTACATTTAAAAATGATTTATAAAAGCCAGGTGCCCTAGCCTTCCATCAAAAATAACCACTTTCAAATCATAACAAATCTTCATTAATTTTAATAATGTTCACACTGTTGTAAAGGAAATTTGAAACACTTTATTTTATCATGATAGGATTAGCTATTTTTATATCCTCCTGATAAAATTTTCATTTGAAAAAAAGTTTAAAAAGTTAAATAGGATTAAAAACTTTTTCTATCACATTTATCACTTAATTCATTCGAGATAGAAATATAATTCATTTCTTTTAATAAAGTATATGCTTTTTATAGCAGTATCTTTAATAGTTCAAAAGCTACAGGTGCTTTTTGTGACGCCACCTATTTTTCTCCAAAAAGTTTGTCGAAACCTACAAACCCTCAATAGTTGCAGGATATGCCTAGTTTTCTTCTTATGTAACCAGTGCTGCTAAATAATGTTTTATTAATATAAAAGAACATTTTATGGCATAAAATTTAAACACAAAAGCTAATAATGATTTTTTTGTATTATAGCTAGTTGATATTTTTACTGGTTGCTTTTTTTTTTTACATTTAGTTTTTACTTATTGTTTAGGTGAAGCCAGCAAGGACTGTTTCTCCACTAACTGATGGGAATGTACCAAGGTCCATAAGAACTCAAGGACAGTTTCAAAGGGGGAAATTTTATCACACGTCTGGTGACCAAATCGAACCAAGGAAAAAGTGACAACTTTTAAATGTAATGAGACAAAACATGTTTTGATTCACCAACTTTAATTAGTCAATTAAATAAAGATTTAAAGTGATAATTTTAATCTACATTTAGTAAATGTACGTATCACTATAAATATTATCAGCTGGCAGTTTTTTGCAAAGGAGTTTTTACTAATTTTATTACAACAATAAAAAAAAAAGTTTTAGTTTAGTTTTAGTCAAAGAAAAATGATCTTGTAAAAATAATGTGATTCAAATGACAGATCTAATTCTTCAACACTGAAACAGTTTGTTAGATATTATTGTACACTCTTTTCAAATATTTTATTATCAGTCTTGGAGTTGTCTTGCTTTACATTAGGCTTGTTATTATTTGGCAGTTTGTTTTCTTTTAAAGTTAAGGTTAATGACAACACCAATTATGTATACCTGGAAAGGATTTCCTTATGTATCATTTTAAAACTTAATTGAAGGACACATAAAATGTTATGAAACGTTCAGTAAATTAAGATACACTTGTTTTCCAAGAAATTTCAGTTGGGAGATTTTTATTGTGTCAGGTATAAAAAATAATTTCTAAAATACTTTAATGCTATCGGCAATTTTGTTCTTAAATTATTCACACTTTTAAAATGTTTTTCATGTAATTCCTAATTTTTTAATCACTGATCCATAAATTTTTTTTTGCATCTAAAAATTAAATTTAGCTTAGTATTTTTGTTCACTTATTACAAGAAACTGCATAGGGAATTATACTTAGAATCACTGTGTCCCATAAAAACATTCTCAAGTTATCCCTGCTGCATCGCTTTCATTAATATCTTAATATTTCTTTGTCATTCAAAGTGAATTCATTACACCTTGATCCCTTAATGTATTGGTAAAGTGTAAAATTTACTTCTCTTTATAGCTTTTACAGCAGTTTACTTTTTAATTAATGGTTGCCTGTCTAAAAATGTGCAATCTTTATTATCAACCTTTTAATTAATTTATTGCTGAAAAATATTGTAATGATGATGTCTTAAAAAATTGTTTGTAAAATTGATAGTAATATAATGTAATTTACTCAGCTTTACTTACATTTCTTTCAATGGGTTCACATTTTAAAAGGTTTACACGCATGTATTGCTCTTTCTGAGAAAACATAATTTTTGTCAGATCTGTATTTACTGATAGTGACATAAACATCAGCATTCCACAATATATTAAATCTTTCTTTTTTTGCAAGTTTACAAATGCTTTACAAATAGCTTTTGAATACTTTTTGAACTTTTTAAATATCAAACATCTCAAGAAGTACATTTTTTTTTCTTCTTATACTCAGTGAATTTGTTTTTAAATAATTATTTATAAAATGCAGTTATATAAATCTCTATATCCTTTGTCATTAGTAATAAGCCAGTATATATATGTTCTTGTTTTGTTTTTTTTTGTTTTTTTTTTAAGATTTTTTTGACTGTGATTGCCTGTTCCTATTCTGGATTTGTATTTATTTTAAAGTTTTTCAATAAATACATTCAACAAATTAGAATTTTAAAACATACTTTTATTTAATACTCGTAATGTGCTTAGTGATGTAATATTATTTTCTGCTTTTTGGATGATCAAACTGATTCATTAGTAATTATTGACTCAAATTCTTATAAAATGATTTTGATTCTCCTGATAGATAAAGTTGATGTCAATAAATAATATTTTTGTCAACTTTATTTCATGTAGATAGGGAAATATTGTGTTTGCTTTATTGTTTCTCATCTTCGCTTGTGCATTTATTAAAAATTTATTTTTAAGAATATAACGCTTAATGTATGTTTAAAAAATAACCTATGTTTTTTTCATTTATTTTTTGGTCCATTGTTAAAGAAGATAAAAAAATATATTTGATTTTTATTGTGTGATAATAAAGTCATTTAGTTTTCTGTATGTGTCAATTCCACTACAGCCAGTAATGTTTCTGCAAATGAATTTCTTTTTAAATTATTAATACAATATACTTCTCGTTCTTTAAGAAGCTTATCATAAAGATTAATTTGGAATTGTTAATAAAAATGTATTTTAAGCTATTGGAATAATTATCTATTTTGCATGTCATTGTTAAGTGTTCATTTCTAATTTTTTGTCTTTCTTTAACATTTTCACAAGCTAGCTTTAAAAAAATTGCTGTTATGCTTTTCTTATACATTACATTTATAACACAACTGTCATTGTCAGCCATATTATGATTGTCATTCCATTATTTATTTAACTCCCCCCCTCCCCCACTTTCAGCTATCATGACACATTCAGGTGAAGCCAAGAGATGTGACTCTCGCAAGCTGTAAGACTTGTAGCTAATTTAAAATCTAGTCATTAAATTTATATTTGTGTTGTTTATAAGTCATAATACATGTATTATGTTAACAACTACAGTCTTTCTTATATTTTTCTTAATTTACTTTTTTTTAAAAATAAAACCAAAGTATCATATCAGTGACTTTTGTATGCTTTAGAAGTTTTTTTTCGGCTAATCTTACTTAATTTTGGTAAAATTGTGGATTTTTTTATAACATTATTATTTTCATTATTTTACTTTTATACATGTTTATTTAATAAAAATATAATTATAAAGAAAATATTTACTCATAAATTAAATAATTCCTAATTTTTCCTGTTTATCGCGCACCAATTGAATACATGTTACTTGGCCATACAAGTTTTTTCATTGATGTCATATATCAATCCAGTTCTAAGATCAATAACCAGTTTTGACCAACTACAGCATGATCTATTTAAAATATTACTACAGTTATCATTTAGCTATCTGCGTATGCCTTCTGTTTCTGCAAGAATGAGTATTATTTGATCAGCTCATTTAGAGGCACATTTCTAATCTGTTGGTTCATCCCTTCAGTTGAATGTAAGTAGGATAAATCACAGGCCGCTTAAACTACTAATTTATTTATTTTTGTAATTGGACTGTAAAAGTGCTGGACATGTAAATATATGATATTTATTTATTGTTATGTTATAAATTTAACATCTTTTTATCACATTTTATTTTTTTAAAAGTTTGTTTTATTTATGAAGCCTGCTTCTTTTTCATAACTGAAATCCATACAAAAAGTCACAAAATATTTTGATGATAAAGGTCATCTTACTTTCATTTTGTATTTCAACACCTCAGCTCATCAACAAATATTACTGGTTCCATTGTTTAATATTTTCAATATCCAAAATAGTTATATCAAATGTAATATGTGAACAATAGATGCCTGTATAAAGCTCCCAAGATTTATTTATTTTGACCTTACGTGTTTTATTTCATCAAAAAGTATTATGTGTAATGTGTACAAATACTAGTATTATTTTTTTTTATCGATTCTGAAGTCATAATTCATGCCTTTTTTATTTTTTATTGTAAATTTAAAAGATTTTCTTCTAATTAATTAGATTTGAGAAACCAATTTGAAGTCGTTTCTTTAAAATAAAGATTATTTTTTTGTATTGTATCTTATTATAATAATGTTGATTTTTTTAAATATTGTATTTATTTGAATTCAATAGATATTTTTGTTGTCTCTTGGTAGTTGAATCTGTATGAATAAAACATACATTTAAAAATGTATTTTATTGATGCTTAATATTTTCTTTGAGTATCCTATGATGAAAAAAATTGATATAATGATTCAAAGGCTTGAAATGTTTTCATTTTGTACCACTTATTGATAAGTTAAATAACATAAAAATAATTATCTAGAAAATTGTGCTCTGTAGGTAAAGGATGCTACTATTGTATTGGACATTTGTGTATGCTATTCTTCCAATGTTACAATCTTTAAAGTCAATAACTTTTTTTCTTTATAAAGTTTTTTTTTTCAGAATAAATTATTATTTAAAACTTGAAAAAAAGATTGTATATTTTTTATTTACATGAGTACAACAGCTGGAAACTGATTCTCTCGAAAGCATGCAGTAAATAGAACTGATGCATCCATTTGTCTGAATGTAATTATTAACAGAAACATTCTTTTTCCAATCAGGCAGAAATGACCTCATTTGTCTATTGAGCTCTCATAGAACATTATTGTCATCTGTGTAATATACATCAATCTCAGATGTAATGATCAGTGCTTGCACCCATCAATCATATTTGTATTGAGATCAGACAAGAGCCATGGTATTGAGAGAGGCACACCACAAGAAGCAAATGATTTACATGTGCCCAGTAGTTGGTTGGCCATTGTTGGTATTATTGATTTAAAAATCTTGCTGCTAAATGTTTTTTTAATTACATGGCTTGTAAAATGTTCCTAAGTAAAAAACTTGAAATGTTATTATGTTAAATATACCAGTACAAGTAAATATAAATGAGCTGCAACTATACTTTGGAATTCAATAACGTGTGTGATTTAGGGATCTATAGTCTTTTGAACTGGCAGTAATATTAATGTGTTGATTTGTATTTATTATACAGTAAAATTCTTAAAACCTTTCCCATGCCAGTTAATTTGTTGCTAATTAGTTACAGGTATAGATCAATACCGGAGCTATTCATAGTCATTGAATTATTTATTTGGGACTGATTTTTAGAGATTTTGGGTTTGAAAAATCAAATTTAAATAAAACAAATAAGACTGCTCTCATCTTTTTCTAACTTATTTGACCTGCATTATTGGACTTCAGAATGCCAACTAAAATATTAAGACTTTATTTTGTTACAAATATTAAGACTTTATTGTGTTACATAACTCGATTCTTAAGTTCAACAGTTTCAAATATATCCATTCCTGCTCATAGCTGGTCATTTATGAAATTTTCAAAACCTCCCGGCCCTGCTAACTTAATTCCTGCCAATATTTTAAATGTCTGGTGGTAAATATGGCTAAGGCTTTCAGACCGAATCCTCTTTGGCTACCATTTAACTAGTTCACCATAATGATGGTTTTGTAGGGATTTAGAGGCAGTGTGGTAGAGTATTTGAATGCTAACTGAAAGTTCTTGGTTTCAGCTCATGTGAGTGCAAGGACTTTTCATTTGTTTGTAAGAGTTAAGGCAGTTGGAACAAACACTAGCCACATAATTCCATAGAATAGCTGTGGCTACAGAAACAGATGAACTCTACTAATGGTCTGTTTAGGTTTTATAAGGGAAACATAATGATGGTTTTATGCAGCTATGGTGATATGCCCAACTACCATGTCCTAGGTAATGAATTGAAATCCTACTGAAAAGGTACCTTTGCTGTCATAAAGAAACAGGCTAATGTCCTTTGCATTTATTTCATGGCCATTACAGTGTTAGTGACCATATTGAGAGGTTGTATATTGGATCAAGAGAAAAAAATAATCTTCTAAGGAAATCAAATGCATACAGGTTAAATAGTCATACTACCATATAAACAGACTTGCCATTTGCTTATAAAATATTATTAAAAATACAAACTTTTTTTTTACTAAACAAGTTTATTAAACATGTTTATAAACATTTTTTTATCATCTTAATTAAAGATGTGCAGTTGAACAGCTAAATAAATCAGCAAAACATGTGACATAATAATTTCAGATTACTGACTAAATATTTTCTGTTGAACAAAATTATTTTTTTATTTGTTAGTGAAGAGCTAATTTAATGGGATTTTTCATTCAACTTAATCAATAAAGATCTTACCGTAAAAAAAAAAAAAAAAGATTTTTACAGGTTTATTGCTCTAAAAACAAATCTGATAATGCTTAGCACACATACAACATATTGTTGCTTGCATTGTAATATTATTTTTAATAAAATTTTTACTATGAAAAATTATCCAAAAAGAATTGATTTTTTTTCAAAGATCATAAGATAGTCGTGAATATTTTAGTTTATGAAATAAAAAATACATCACAAATAAATTCAAAAAATTTCTAAGCCTACAAAACATTCTCAAAAATTAAAGAAACTGTTCCTATAAATCTGTAGTAACCAAGATAACCTGTTTCTAACAAGACAAGCATCTAAAATTAGAGGCAATTAAAACAGCATACAACAGTTCCATTAGTTTAGTAATACTTTATCTTTTTATTTTTTAAATCTGGTTCCTAAAAAAATTCAAAATGAGTAAAATTGATAACATAGAATTTTTATATACAAAAAAAATTATAGTTTAAAATTGTGAATACAAATAGTATCACCATAAACTTAGGATAAATATATAAGCACCATATGTCTATATTAAATTTTTTAAATATTTTTCTTAATAAGCTGGTTAAATTTAAAGTTAGTTCACTTTAAAATTTTTGAATGGAAGGAATAATTTCAATAAAATTCATAAAGAATTTGATAAAGAATCAGCTACTGAGTGAGGATCATAATGTAGCTTACTGAAATTCAATATAAAAAAGTTAATAAAAATGTATGGATTCATATATTCAAAAACTGAATGCTCTGTTAATTAAAAATTGTTGCATTACACATTTATTAAAACTAAAAACTTTGATAAAATTAGTATGAAAGTAACAAAATCTGTCATTAAATGCCATCAAATAAATGTAAGGTTAAAACAATACAAAACAAAATAAATATATGTCTGCAAATATGATGTCTGCTAGTCAATTTCTTGATCTATGTGCAAAAACCATTTACAGCCAAGTTAAATAAGTGTTTTTTGTGTAACTTGAAAATAAATGTGTATGTAGATGCGCATTAGTTTTAGATTGTAGAATATAAGGTTTACTTATACAGTGTTTTCTTTATTTGGACATAATCACATCCATTACAAATTGATATTCATACTTCGCCATAAATGATTAAAATGGAATGAGGATCTGACTCATATTAAATATGTATGTAAACAAGGCTATTTAGATAGAATGCCACATCATAACTTTAGTTGTCAATTACTGGCTGCCAATTGTACTTTTTAAAAGGGCAAATCAAATGAAAACCTAAAAAAAATAATAATCCTTCATGTCAACATGAGTGCAAAACAAATCTACAGCACAAACTACATACAAGAAAGAATGATCTATTACAATATTTAAGATGTTTAATTCATTTAATAGAAAGAATGACTTATTACAACATTAGAGATGTCTAATTCATTAATAGAAAGAATGATCTATTACAACATTAGAGATGTCTAATTCATTAATAGAAAGAATGATCTATTACAATATTAAAGATGTCTAATTCATTAATAGAAAGAATGATCTATTACAACATTAGAGATGTTCAATTCATTAATAGAAAGAATAATTTATTACAACATTAGAGATGTCTAATTCATTAATATTTTCTGGTCTATGCATATTTTTAAAGTCTAGATTTGAAAACTATAATTGAAATTAGCCAATTTGGATAATAATTTGTTTTAAATAAACTCACCTTTCTATATGTAGCTTTGCAGAAGAGCAGTTATTTATGTATAAGCTTATTTAATTTATTCATGATTTATAATGAGTTTCTTAATTAGCCTATGGTAATGATTTGTTTACTATCTATACAAATTTTTGTCCCAAAAAATTGTACGTATGACAGAGTACAAAAAAAAAAGATTTAAATTAAGTTGAAAACTATGAGTACACATCAGGATAACAAGTTAGTTCAGTCAAAAGGTGATAAGTTAGTTCATTCAATGGGTGATAAGTTAGTTCCTAATAATGGGTTATAAGTTAATTCAGTAAAGAAGGACTAATAAGTTTAAAAAGAAATATTAGTCTAGTAATGGGAGCTAGTATGGTCTAAGATGACAAATAAGCTCAGTCAAGAGCAATCAGTTGCTCCGGTCAACGGAGACAAATAATTATAGTAGATATTGATACAATAGTCCAATCAAGTTGGATCAATCAGTTCAGTGCAGGGAAACAAATTAGTGCAGTCCAGGGTGATAAATTAGTTCAGTCAATTAATTGCTCAACTGGTTGAAAGCTAAAAAAAATGGGGAATGGACTAACAAATTGATATTATGCTAGATAACACAAACTATGTCATTCACTCGTAAGAAACAGAAAAAAAAAGTCAATACAAAAAAGTACCAATGATCCAATAAAAGCAACAGGAGCAATATAGGTTTACAGAAAATAAAATAGGTTTTTTTTAGTTTACAGAATTGGGGATAACTGGGGTGGTGATATAAATGACCAACATTTCAGAAATAGATGCTTTTTAAAATAATTATTGTAACATGAATGAAATTAAGATAAAATACAATTTTAGTTTTATTACAATACATTAGGGCTTTGTTTTTATGCTAACAAATTTGATACTCTAGATCTAATGTGCATGTTTTGTGTATACTTTTTAATTGACAGTGAGGTAAAAAAAGAAGTAAAATTATTTACTTTTAATTCTTATCCATTTGATTTATTAGAAACCACTTTTATCATGTTTGGATTGTAAGATTTCAATTCTGGAAATGGCTCAACAAGGGGTAACTAGATGCAAATTTTTAAAATTTACAAAATGCTTTTTGTTGCACAGCTAATGGTATTTAAGTTATTCAACCCTAAAATCATAAAACTTGGACTATAAAAACAGACCTGAAATGTGAATCGACACATATTAGTTAAATAATAGGTTTTATCAGATTTAGTAGAAAAATCAAATTATGTCATATTTGCTTTGAAGTTTTGTTTTTTGGATGGGTTTAAAATAAAACAAAAAGATTGGGGGAAAGGATATGTCATGGTGAGAGGAAATCGAGAAAATGATTCATGAAAAACGCAAAATACCATCTAACAATATTTTTGGATTAAAAGATTAATGTTTATCACTTAGCATGTCTAATTTTGGTTTCAGTTATTCTTAAAAGCCAGATAATTTTTTTTGCTTATCCAGGTTCACAGGGATAGTGAAAAGTGGAAAACAAAGTAAAGTGTCTTTTATGAGAGAGGCCTGTTTATTTAATGAATTTCCCCTGTGTACAAAGAAGTTCACCAGATAATAAGTTTAAGATAAAAAAAAAAAGTGCTAGTAATATTCAGGATCACATGACAACTAAGAAATGTACTGAATCTATCCAGAAATTTTTGAACAAAAAACAATAAAGCAAGGCACTTGGTTCATCAAATGCTGTCCAGTAACAATAAGATTAGAATGAAATGTTCACATTTTTTTTTCAAGTCAATATAACAAATAATAAAATAAACAAAACGGAAAATTAAAAAAACACTTCCTACATTTTTATTTGGATGATATTTACACATTATTTATTAATAATTTAAATAAGTTCAATGAAGTATCACATGCTTGTGTAAACTATTTACAATTAATTTATATCATACTGTACATCAGTGATTTATGTGTAGCAGTAATTGATTCTTTTTATGTTACGATTTGCAACTGAATCTTTATAAGGGTAATGTTATAACAGCCGTAAAAAAAAAAAATTTCAGATGTAGTATAAAGCCTAGAAAAAAAATAATTATCATCACATCCTTTAATCATTTCCTAAAGCAATTACTAGTTTAAAGGTTTTATACTCCAAAAAGCAATTACTAGTTTAATGATTTCATCATCTCAAAAGCAATTACTATTAAATATTTTATCATCTCAAAAGCAATAACTCAAGCGTTAAATATTTTATCATCTCAAAAGCAATTACCAGTTTAAATATTCTATCATCTCAAAAGAATTACTAGTTAAATATTCTATCATCTCAAAAGCAATTACTAGTTTAAATATTCTTATCATCGTAGCTAAGAAAAAGTTCGCCCAAATACATTAAATGCTAAATACCAAAAATTAAAGCTAAAAGAGAGTAATTCTAAAATGACTAGTCCCAGCCCTATAAAATTTTCACTGAACAAGATGATGACATAATAAATAATGAAAATTATTAACTCCGCTCCAAACGAAATTTTAGTACGACTTCATCTGTTCAGGGGGAAACACAAGTTGGATGCTGATTGAAATGAGTTATTGCAAAAAGAGTATTGAGCCATTAATTTTTATTTTGACAACAATTACATACAATTTTAAACGAAGCTAAAAAAATCACTGAACAGATCATTGGGCACAAATTTTATGAAAGAGTATTGATTCAAAATTTAGGTCAGTATTAATAGTGATAAAATATTTTTAACATTTCGTCAACTCTATGGCAAATCATAAACACTCATTTCTACAAAAAATAAAAATGAAATGAATAAAAAAAAGTTTTCAGTAACAGATGCAAGAATGTGGTTTTTAAATAATGCAAATTATATATTTTTTTTGTATTTCTTAAGTCTTTTTCCCGACAAAAATCTTAAGTGTATTACTGCAATAATATAACTGCTACTGTATACAAATCTATGAATTAAAAAAAAATATATGCATTCAACCATTATTTTTTGGTTATTTGGTAATGGTGTAATACTGACTACATTACAATGGTTCTTTGTCATCATGACAAGGCATCTATAGATTCATCCAATGTAATATAAAATATACAGTGAACATAAATGTCTAAATTAATTTATTTAATTTAATGAGAATTCTTTCACTATTTTATTTTTACATCAGGTCCACTAGCAATTTTTAACAGCAAACAAAACAGAACCAAATAGACTAACAAACAAAACAGAACCAGACTAACAAACAAAACAGAAACCAAATAGACTAACAAACAAAACAGAACCAATAGACCAACAAACAAAACAGAACCAACAGAATAACAAACAAAAAATACTGAATTGATGAGGATTGAATACATCTCCATTTGTATGAAGAAAAAAATAAAATTTTTTCAAACAAATCTGAATAACTTTGATTTATTTTATTGCAACAAATAAAATAATGTATAATTCTCTTCCTAATAAAAGAAGGGCAATTTAGAGAAAACTGCATTAACTGAGTAACTAACTGACTTTAGTAATTTAAATGTACAATAAATGTAACAGTTAGTAATAAGTTGATAAACATTCTATTATTAAACAATTTGCTGTAACCACTCAAATGTGTCTATCTTTAACTAG
Source organism: Bulinus truncatus (assembly GCA_021962125.1). Lineage (NCBI taxonomy): Eukaryota > Metazoa > Mollusca > Gastropoda > Planorbidae > Bulinus > Bulinus truncatus. The sequence goes on along the minus strand of JAGDYQ010000279.1, from coordinate 647,806 downwards.
TATCTAAATGAATGATATCTAAGTAATAAATGAGAAAGAGAGCCCAGGAAAAGAAGAGGATAAAGTTAACAAGACTTATCAAAATTACCAAATACAAAACCTAAATATTAAAACTATGAAAACAGACACCCAATCTTGCATCTTCTTTAGTGTTTTGCTTAAGAAATAAATGAAGGTTTGAAATATCAATTTAGTGCACGTGAAAAAATATAAAATAATAAACACAGTCAAAACACAGAAATAATTAATTTATCTGAAGTAGTCATCAAATAAATGACATCTATGTAAGGAAAGTAACCATTAGTCGGGGAACAATATTCAGTCACCTGTCTGTCTTCTTGTGGAGCCTCCATAGCAAAATCAGCTTTAAATAGGGCACTATAAAAACATCCAATCCTTAAAATATACAACCCAGTCATAAAAAAGAAAAATTGAGAAGGATGATGCATACTTTAGAGAAGAAAAGGCCAACCGACCAAATTAGAATTAAACATCATTAGAAAAGCTCTCTAACCTCAAAGGAAACTTGTCAGTTTCAAAAGATATTAACTAGGGCTGTACCGAATCCGATTCCGGTTCATGTTAAGCCGAATTCGGCAGTTTTAAAAAATCTGGTTCCGATGCCGGTTAAAATGTGTCGGATTTATGCCGGATTTCTTTGTTGTTTGAAATTTAGGTATAAGAATTTTTTTGGCGCATCATAATTTTGAAATATTTAGCGCTATACAATTAAATTAAAACAATAACTTCCTTTCTTTCTTTCCTGCATTTCAAAAATACAATAACGCGATCGCTTATAGTTCTATATGTAAGTAAAAATATATTAAAAAGGAAGATTTGAATCGGATTTAGTCTAGTAGTAATACAACACCTTACCTTCCGCTACTTTTATTCCATGCTTAATATACTATATTTAGCTTTAAAGAGTGGAAAACAATCTATTTTAGGATGTATACAGTTTAAAAATAGTTCATCAATTTATTTTTCTGCAAATTTTTTAATTTAGTGGATTTTTGTCACTATTCGGATAAAATTCCTTTGCATATTTAGATAAATAACTTGAAGATACATTTTTAATTGACCATTAAAGTGATACTGATTTAGGATTTGAAGTGCATTTTAATTTTAGTTTTTATGGGAAATAGTCAGATAATGATTTGAAGGAAAGTATGAATGAAATAACACGGTTTGGTGACGTCACTATGGAAAACTAAAGAAAAATAAGCTAGTGGGTGGTGCTACAGTATATATTTTTTTTTTGGAATTCATTTATTAATAAACATGTTTATTGATTGTAATAGAAATCAAGTTAAATTAGGTACAGCTCTATTAAAAAATAAATTTTTTAAAATAAAGAACCTGTTATTTTGAAAGAGTTACCTTTCTTAACTCAAGATTGGGGAAGGGGTTTTAGTCACATTCTTCAAGATCTAAATGGTTAATACTGTTTTTTGCTATCTAGAACTTAAAAACTAAAAAAAATGTATTCTATTTTTCATTCTTATATCTTTTTTGTGTTAGCAAGAAATTACTACTCATTCGGAAGAGTTACTATTTAATTCGGTGAAATCCGGTTCCTGTTCCGATTCCGCAGATTCAAATATTAAATCCGATTCCGGTTCCTGCAGGATCTAAAATTACAATCCGGTACAGCCCTAATATTAACTGATAAGTATCCAAACTTTTTATAATTATGGTATATCATTTGTCAAGTAGACCCGTTTACCTAGTGCCAATTAATCCAGTTTTTATTTGATAAATTTAATTTTTGAGAAATACATGTAAGAAGTTTTTAAAGCTCCCGACATTCAAAACAAGGTCACCATTCAAAAAAATAATAATTTAAAAAAGCTGACAAAGAAGTGTGATCTATAAATCTGCACCAACCGAAAGCGATTACTGTCAGAGCAAAAGAAATTAATCAAGCTTTAATGAAATAAAAAGAATGAACTGAGCAAACAAGCATAAAGGTGAAATCTTAAACAATTTTTTAACACAGATGTACTTCTTAAAGTAGAGAATAGAAAACAGGAGATCTAACAGAATTTTTATCATATTACACTTATACATGTAATTACATTTTCGACAATTAAATCTTTAAGTCATAAAGTTAGTTTTCAAATTACAACTAAACAATTTTAAAATCAAAGATATATTATTGCTTGTCTGAACACAGAAAAGTGCTCAGTTTATATACCTGATTTGATTGGAACTAGCTCTATGACAGGTCCCTTATCTGTGTTGCTATAGACAGGAACAAAAACTTGGTTTAGCACAACACACTCAGGGTTCGTCTCGTTAATATAGAAATTGGAATTCCTTTCGTATGGCTGAAGTCAGTGTCCCATCTTCAGGTATGTTTATCCTAGCCGGCAGTGTTGTTGCCCCAGAGGGCGGCTGGGCCTGCGGAGAGGAGGCAGCCAGTATGATACCTGGGACAGGCAGCACCAGATGACGCCACATGTGTGTGAGCCACTGGTGGGCACTTGAGGATCACAGGAGGCATGGAATTGTCTGAGAGGGTGAGTGAGGCTGACATCCTGCCTTCATCTGTCAATGTCCCTGCTGAGGAGAAGCGCTGGAGCAGGCCATAGGATCCATCGATGTAAGAGATGCAAAAGAAGTCTGCCACTTTGATCTATACTGTCATTACTAAAACTAAACGAGACATTCTGTTGACTGTTCAGAGGCATCGTAGACACTCCCTGAGCATTAAGCCCTAGTAAAGTGACCACAAGCCAGCTATATATTTTGAATGGCCCCAGTTTGAATGGCACCAGTCTGGATGGTTCCGGTTTGAAGTCCAGAATGTCCCTGAGGTACAGGATAAACAGAGTTGTTTTGAAGTAGGACTGCTGACTCCCCTACATTTACAATGGGGACTAACTAAACTCAGATTAGACATAAGGGTTAATGTTTATGGCCAGATATAGAAGGTGGCTGGTTGGTACAAGACTAGAAGAGTCAAATAATGTAGAGGCAGCAGAGCCTGGTGGCAATGTATTCCCCAAAGGAGGGATTATGGCAGCACTGTTGTGCAGAAGTGAACAGAGCTAGATTCTGTAATTCATACCACCTTCACCATTCTGGACCATCACAGTGTTGTTGGCATTCAGCAATGTTTTCACAAGCTCGGGACTGGAGCAAATTTACATTAGGAACAGCTCCAGGAACAGCCAGCAGACTTTCTACGCCATCTATTCACTCACAGCACCAACAACATGAACATTCTAGACACAGCTCCTTGGTCATCAGCCTGTAATGAAATCATCTGGGACTTCTGCACCAAACTGTTCACTGCTGATCTATTTGCACATCAGGGATCATGGCCACAGATTGATTAGCCAAGTCGAGACAAACTGACGTCTTCTGTTCTACAAGTTCCTAATGAAATCACTGGGCTTTAGAATCTCTTGGACCATTCCCCCTGAAAGACCTGAAAAAAAATTGAAGCATTTATGAAGATATTTTATGTCAGAATTAGTAATTAGTACAAAAGATGACTACTGATTTAGCATGAAACTTATCATTTGTAAAAATTCAAAGTGCCTCATACAACAACTGATCCATATTTGGTTAAAATACGCTGTCTCATCTTAGTCTTTTATTTTAAAGTTATTAATAAGATCAGTTTTCCCCATAGTTTAATAGGTACTTTATATAATCAGAAATATCCTAAGAGAATGATCTTCTAAGTCAGACATATGTTACGTCATTTATTTGTTTAGCATTATCATAGACATTGAAAGTTTCAAAATACCACAACCAATCAGAGATGGTATCTCGGGCTACAGACGCCAGGTAACAAACAACAACTTCGAGAGAGAGAGAGAGAGAGAGAGAGAGAGAGAGAGAGAGAGAGAGAGAGAGAGAGAATCAAAAACAGTGACAAGGAACTCATAATAGCAAAGAAAGTGGCATATTTCCCATGATTGTTGGTGCAGTAAGATTACCAGTCGGCCACAAAAACAGTGACACAAGGAACTCAGAATAGCAAAGAAAGTGACATACTTCCTCATGATCATTTTCTTGGTAAGAAAGATTTTTTTTTATTATTTTACATTATTTTATTTGGTTATTTTCTTGCTCTTAATTTAATATGTGAAGTACACTTATTTTTATCACATTAACGACCGATGTTGATAATTGCAAACAATTCTTTCATTTTGAAGCACATTATCTTTATTTCATTGATTAATGTTTCAGGTTACAGACAATTTTCAAGTTAAGAATCAAGCTCTAGGAAGAATTAAGTTCATAACCTTAGGTAACACTGAACTATGGTTCTTATAAATAAAAAAATGTGGAAAACAACATTATGATAATTACAATTAAACAGAACTATTCTGCAAAATGATAAATTATAAGTAAAACAAATTAAGTAAATACTTCCACATGCAAAACGATTTAAAAGCGATATAAAATAAGCAGGCAGATCTTAAACTCAAAGACAGTTAACAAAAATGAATAAGGAGGACTAATATTTGTAATTTTACTGATGGTAAACTTTAGATATGTTAGATGAAACAACTGAATATCAATTTATGTCTATCTATAAATGAAAAAAAAAAGAAAGTTATTTGTCTTACTGTCTTCTCCTGAAGTATGTCATGTGTATAGCTATCACATACAATCTGGTTAGAGCACATGGACTTTATCACTTGCTCACACTGGTGCAACCTTAAAAAAAAAAATGAGAGGATTGCAAGTACATTTTTTTTTCAATTAAATATAGTTTTCTAAAAAAAGTAAAGAAATCTCTTAACAGCCCATGCAGTATATCAAGGCAGATTGACGGTAGATTTCTTAGCCACATCATAATAGGGATAGAACAATACCCAGCTGCCCCTACTTCCTCTCCATTTATAAGCTGGGTATACTTGGAAACATTTACAAGGACCTTAACAAATCTCAGGTTCTCATTCAGGAATATCATGTCAAAATCCAGCACTCTACACCACAGGAAATAAACAGAATGTGCTCTTTATGGTCTTCTCTTCCTATCGCAACTTTTTTTAGGAAGGGTACTTAAATAAAGATAAATAGTTCTTGTCCATAGCAGGACCTTGGTTTACAGCATAATTTCCATCAACTCTATGGGCAATAAATTCACTGAAAAGGAAACAGAATAGATTTTGCTTATACTCTTAGACTCTCTGCTGACTTTTTACTGCTAGTTTGAGCTTTTCTCACTGATAATTATAATTTTCATTAGAATCTGGTTCTAAGTTCAAATTGCATTTGATTTTTTGCTCATATTTTCTTTGGCTTGTGTGTTTGAGGAATATGCTTATTTTTTTATTTAATATTTATTTTAACTAGTGTGTGATATGTGTCTGCATCTGCTCCGCTGAAAATTTCGATATCTGGAAAGCTGTTTGTCATTAAATACATTTGATTCCAAGTTACCCCTCTGGTGACCTCCATGTTTTGTGAGTCTTTTTTGCTAAATCAATTGCTAGACTAATGGTTGGTCGGTACATTATTTCTATTTTATTCCTATTTTAGCGTTAAGTCTCAGGGAAACAATTTTAGCATCATGTCTGGGTGCTTCATATAATTTTTTCTAAAAAATCGTAAAATTGTTTTTTAAGTATCACCTCAATCTTTCAGTGTGGGATTGGGTCACATTAAACATATTTCTTGATATTCTGCAAATCCTGTCCCCTAAGTATTTTTACATCTTATTTCTTGTAATGCCACTTTAGAATCCAGCTCAGCAGAGGATTACTGCTTCCAAATTGCTATCCAGTGATCATGTCCATGTTGCAGTAAGGGTTGTTTTCCATTTAAATCAGTTTTTTCATTTTCCTTTGGCTTTTGTGTCGGTGGGTAGCTGACTTTGTTTAAGGTTAGAACTCTAATCCTTTGAGGATCCCTCCAATAACTACAATAGAATATCTGGTGAGCATTCCCTATCTGCCACCTAGGGAGTTTGGCCACTCCACACGGAAAGACGATGCAATGATTAAGTTCAATTACTTAATTTTACATGTAATAATTAATAACATATAAATAAAAGTATCCATTAGTATTTATGAAGAATAATTTTTGTTTTCTGGAACCAACTGTCAGTTTCATTATTTGTATGGAATCTTGATATGTGAGTGCTTTGATTAATATGCACCCTCCTGAATGAGTTAGTTCATAAAGCAAGGTTTTAGAGAAATCAACTTCTAGTCATTAGGGCTGCTGATTAAACTGCATTAATGCGTGGTTTAACGCATCAAAAAAATTAGCGATTAAAATTTTTAACACAACACCTAAGTGCGCACCTGAAGGCAAGGGAAGTTGGACCAAAATGCTGAAAGTTTTAGAGTAGGCCACATCGATAAATAACCAAATTTCACTCTTCAATTTGAAGTTAAGGTACATTCACTTACTACGTAGCTATTCCCACCCTGTCACAATTCGCACACACCTCACCCCCAGGTATGCGGACAAAAGCCCAATTTGTAATATAAAATGAAGAGGTTTTTTTGTAGGGCTGGGTTGATTTACTGCAATTAAACGCGTAATTAATGTGATTACATTTTAAATTGTAAGCTCCTAAATACATTAAAATATACCCAAATGCTGTTATTTTAGAGCTGCTGCAAAAATCATGAAAAAAATCAGTAAATAACCCAATTCTATAAACAGAAATAGTTCACACAAGATTTTAAAAAAGCAAGAAAAAAATACCCGAACACAGAAACTGTCACGTTTACATTAAATCATAGCAGCTATATGACCTTGAAACAACAGGATTGTCATTTCTTAATTCTAATTTATATTATATTCTAATTTATGAGCCTAAATGATACATTTAGTGAACATCTGAGTGATACTAGTTTGATTGACAGGTGCCATGGGTTTGTAACTATGGAACTTGTGTCAACTTGTTTATGGACAGCGTGTGGTTGAGTAAGCCATAAGTAACATCATCTTTGTGGGGAGAGATTCTGCGAAGTGTGTCAGAATTGTGACCAGATTGAGAAAAGGGGTAAAATCAAGGAAACACATTAATAATAAGTGAGCTAAATTCTCTGGTTATTTTACTGTTTTATGAAAGTAAAAGCACATATGACAGTGGTCCCAACCTTTTTCTCGCCCGGACCGGTCAGCATTTGATAATTTCATGGCGGCCCACTCAAGGGGGAGGGGACGTTGATTAGTGCCTCCGTCCATGGAAAGTCGCACAGTCAGGAGACAATTAAATAAAAAGCAAATAATTTCAAGTTTTATGGGCGGTCCAGTAACATTCGTTCCACGGACCAGTACCGGTCGGCAGAATGGGGGTTGGGGGACAACTGGTGTGTATTTTTTTTCGGATGGGAAGTGGAGGGGTAGGTACGGTAGTGGAGGGTAGGGTAAACAAGACTTACGTGTAGACTTATAAGTGTAGCAAAATATGGCAGGGATGGGAGGGAAGAAATACGTCGTTTTTCGGGTACCTACGCGAGAAAAACACATGTTTGGCATTGTTGTTGATTAATATCAATTAACTGGCCTCAATAACTAATACAACAGACATAGGCCTGTATGCTATTGCTTAATAGATCTGTTACAATTTATAACTTTCTCATAAATTAAACTAACTTGTTTAACATTGCAGCAAACAAATGCGCATGTATTATATTGTGTCGATTAAAAATGTGCATTAATTTGCGATAAAATTTTTCATTATGCGTTTATTTCGATCAATTTTAATCAAACAGCAGCTCTACTAGTTATATAGTATTATAGTGATTCTGTTCTAAATATATTGTGTCCTCTACACTGCACCACTATCTGTCAGTGTCAAATATAGAACTGGTTATTAATCAGTCTTAGTAAGTACAAGAAGTTCTTGGTATTCAAACTCACATCATCACTTTCTTATTCTTGACTGATTCTGAAATGGGCCCAGAATTAAAGACTATCACATTTTGTATTCCTGTTATGCTTTCACTACAGTTGTTTCCCAAGTCAATACAACTGTTGGTACAACTTTTGTTACTATTGTTTTGAAGACCTGAAACGATAAAAAAAACATATTAATTGTGTAAACATCTTAAACTATATGAACCTACATAAAGTAGTTTTAAATCTTTTATTTAATTACACAAACCTTTCTCTGATCCTTCCCATGTCTTGAAACATGGGATTTCAAACTGTATATAGATGTGAATGCTTTACAACATCCATCTTCTGTACACTCATAAGGTTTGTCGCCTAAAAAAAATATTTTAGTATCATAAAAGGGGGACAAGTTTAATTTTTTTTTTCAATCAGTCTTCTAAATTCAAATATTGAGTTTCATCCCCAATTTATTTATCTATCAAACTTAAATCAACCAAGTGTGAGAAACTTTGCATCATCCTTTTTCAAAATGAAAGGCAAATTAAGTATTCAAAAGTTAATTTCGGGTACATATTGATAACACTGGTAAACAGTGAATTCATTGCCAGTGATATTTGAATCATTTTATACAAAGTCAACTATGCTGATTTAGAATATGTAAGTGCTTTTGCTAGATTGGCTCTATTTTTCGAGATAAATTAAAATTAATGAAATAATGTATGCACCGTGTTTTGAAAATTGTCAAGAATTGCATGAAGTAAAATAGTATACTAAATAAATAGTAGTGGAAACTGTTAATGGTCATGCAGAAATTTGTTCAAAAATATGTAATAGTGTTATAGAGAAAAACATTTTCATTTGAAAAACTAATTATGTCTAATTAATTAATTAATTAATATGTTTATTGTCTATGGTAATGCATTAGCAAATCGCTGTTTGCTCGACTTCCTTTGTGTGTGTCATTGGGTCGACATGGAGGTTCCAACAGTTGTCAGCCATCATATGTATGCGTCCCACTTTGATATCTCACCTCCATCACCCTGTCCTGATGAAACCTCTCACATTGTTCACTGAAGTCCGCAAGGTTACCTGGAAATTTGTCTAAATGACAGTGCAGGTAATGTACCTTGATGTTCATATTTGTTCCAATGTTTCTTGAAGTTAGTGAGCATATCTTGCACCAGTTCTTCGTAATTCTCTGATCTGTTATTACCTAAAGTTCCTGACAACTGAAACCAAACTGTTCCATGAAGAAGCTTCAAGGTGATCCATGAAATTAGGTAAAATTTTGATCGTTGATGAGTTTCCGAATCTGAGGACTGTAAAAAATCCCAGCTTTCAGCTTCCAGGCTCAATCCGGAAAATGGTCTGCAAATATACTTGAACCAATTGCCATATTTGTCCAAAGCCTTAACAATTGTTTCATTAAACATAATTTGATCTGAAGCGGTCTGAGAATTATCTTATTTTTGTCAACCAGTGCCTTGTTGATGATATTTTCTTTACCTACAGTCATGGTTTTCCTTGCAGGCCATGTCACTCTTGTCCAATAATCTTGCCTTGCCCTGCTATCCCAAAGGCACATGCAGCATGGGTATTTAGTGTATCCTGACTGGGCCCAAGCAAGAAGTTTACCATTTTTAGATCAACACAAATTGACCACTGATGCTCATAATAACGGACTTTCTGCTATAGTATTTTGATATTCTCATACTCTTCTTTAAGTTTTGTTGAGTGGGCAATGGGAAGAGATGCATAACTGTTACCATTGTGTAACAGAACACATTTCAAGCTTGTAGTCCCATTTGGAGCAGAAGTCCAGGGATGTCATTACAGTAAACAAGATCTTCCTTGGCTGAATTATGGAAGAAAAACTCTTTCTTTCCGAGCAAAATGTTATTATTTTAACTTCTGATTTGAGAAAATTTCTTTCATTGAGCCTGGACGCTTTAAAGCTCAGATGCTTGCTCGGACAGATTTCGGTCTCGTATTAGGTCATTGAGTTCTCCCTTGGCTGAATGGTTGAGATGTTGAAGAACTTCCTTCATAATCGCTTTCTCTCCACTATTTTCACCTGCCAAAACTCAGATCTTGCCCCCCGTCGGAGTCTGATGGTGAAAACTTCTAATAATCCAGTAAACACTGGTATAGGAACTTCACTGCTATGTGGAATTGGTCTCCTTGCAGATCTCCAAGATCAGGATAATCCCACTTAGATTTCTTGTGGCGATTGAAGCCTTTAACATTCACAATACAAAATAGCAATCACCAAAATGGTCTTTCGGCTCTCCGCCATACCATTGGTACAATCAAACTTAGACTTTTCTTCTGACCATTTGTCCACTGCCGTAGGCTCTCCACAAAGTTTTTGTAGGACTTTATGGGGAGCCCAAGACTTGTCTTGGTCTCCAGCTTCACACCGAAATAAGCCAAATATGCCTGCTGCACAAAGTCGGTTATATTCTCTTTCTTGCTTTTCAATCATGTATTCTCCACAGATGTAACAGAATACATTCGGATTATTTTTGCAGCATCTTCGTGATGAACTCATGATGTCTTTAGAAAGCAGCATAAAAGAGAAAAAAATAAACCAAGTTATAACTTGGTATAGTTAAATTAAACAAAAGACACGAAACTTATTGCATTTGTTTTACACAAAGGGTATAACTACATTTCGAAGGATGTCCAATATCTCAGAAACTAGAGCCAATTTAGCAAAAGCAGTGGCAGTGGCAGTTTTGAAATCAGCACCCATGAATTGTTATAAATTCATTCAAACATTCTTGGCAATTCGCAAAAAATTTTTTTTTGTTGAGCTGTAATGATTGTATTAATTGCTGTCTAATAATCGTGTGTTACAAAATAAGTTATTTTTAAAAGCTTTTAATTAGTTTAACTTTCTGTGTGTGTGTATCTAAGCATGTCCTCGAATCTTGTAACTTAATTTTAACATGATCTGATTTACTGATAAGGATCAAATATGGCACACACATGTATATTCTACATGACTATACACAATTTTTATAATTTTGAGTATATAAATTTTAGTAATGTTTAAAAAGGAAAAAAAATTCACCTATAGATTATTATGTCGAAAATCAATACGATGCATAGCAGAAATGTGCCACCTCAAATAGAAAAGCTTTTTTTTTATTCTTATAAAGACCAGCTAAATTAATTAACTTGATCAAATGTGCACATTTGTTTTTTCCAAACTAAAAAGTATAAATATTTAAATAATTTATCATTACTAAAATTAAAAGATCTGTGTTATCACAATATATTGGGCTAAATATGTCTTTACATTAGTTACTTAATGCAAATAAATAAATAATCTATGTATTTAGATGAGCTCCTATGCTTAAATATTAATTTTTGTGTAAATATTTGTAAGTAATTGTTTTTATACTTTTTAGTGCTTTTAATAAAAGCATTTTTTTTAAATATTTGAATGCACATAAAAGTTTATTTAATAATTATTAAAATGAATAAAACTATTAGGAAAAGGTTACCTGTATGAATTCTGTTATGAGACTTAAGATGATGACTACAGCGAATGCTTTACCACAACCATTTTCATTACACCTAGCAACAGAGTATTAAGTGTAATCAATGAAATAGTCTTGTATTTATTAATTGCTTTTATTTAGCTTTAATAAGAGTATAATAGTAGCTCATATTTCAATAAAAATAAAAAGGTTAGCAATTCTTAATACATGTAACAGAATTAACATAGATTATATTAAAATCTGTCAGGACACCAGAAGCTGGTGTAATAACTTAATGATAGGAAAAATTAACAGTAATTCTTGGGAGGATATTTTACGTGTGTAATGATCTTGAGAAAAGAGATTAAATCTCTTGATCCTACTATAAAGATCAATTCTGGAAGCGCATGAACTATTTCCCCACTCGGGCTGAGGCTGCAATGAACCACAGTGATAGTTTTAAACAAGGGAGTTCCAGGAATTAAACCTGCAGCCTGCACCCTACCATCGGGGACACACAACCTCATGTAGCAATGTCACAATATCCAGTTTTAAGGAACAATATTTCACCTTTTTCTTACACAAAGGGCTTTTCTCCTGTGTGTGTACGAATATGTTTTCTGAGATCACTTAATGTTGTGAAATCTTTTGTGCAACCATCAGATCCACATTTAAATGTTTCACCAGTGTGTAGCCTTTCATGAGCTCGCAACCTGGAAACGAGAAAACACTGCATTTAACTGTGCTGTTAAAAAGGTATTCTATTAAAAGAACTAAATATGATGTATATATCGGTGATCCACAAAAACTCTTACAATTTAAGATTTAAAACAATAAATGATGAATAGATTAATCGATAATGAAGAGAAGATAATGAAGCTATTTTCTATATATTTTAAATAACTCTATAGTCACCACTAGCAACACCAAGCACATCAAGATGCAAAATTGTGCATACATGTTCTCTCTGTAACTTAGCTTTTTATCAGCCACATTTTTCATCAGGTCATTAATGTCCAGTACCTTCTTCCAGGACCTTATTTCAATAAATAATAACTATAACAAAGCCTCACTAAAAGACAGCATTCTGGAACTTTTTAATGTTGTATAGAGAAGTTGTGGGCGCCTTGCATTGCTATAGTCTTTTGTTCTATTATTAATTTTTAACCCATTTTAAGAATAAAAAATCGTCTGATATAATTATTACCTGTAAATTGTATTAAATGATTTCACAGCCTGGCTTATCACATTCATATGGCTTTTCATTAGTATGCACTCGAACATGAATCTTCAAGGAGTACGAGGTCAAAATCTCTTACCGCAACCCATTTCACTACATACAAATGTATATTCCCTGTATATAAGAATGGATAAGCTAAGATATAATAAGACATGAGAAAACTGTACAGAAAACATTTTTAGACAATGATTTATCGCTGAGATGAGAAAAACACATGACTTTTGTTGTTTTGTTTTTTTTTTAATGTCTACCAAAACTTAAATATGCATGTAATCTATAATTACAAAATTAGTTGTGTAGTGAAAAGGTATTGAAGTTCAACATGTAGAACAAAAATATCTTAACAAATAAAAGTATCAAACAGAGGAAGAAGAGGTTTTGAGAAAATAGAGGGAGCATGTACATGTATGTAAAAAAAGAAAGAGGGAGATTACCTCGATGAGTTTTTTCATGTGTTTTCAAATTGCCTGGAGTGCTGTATGTTCTTGCACAGCCTGCAAATGTGCACTTGAATCTATAACATAGGCAAATAAATTAGACCCACTGCTCACATTCAGTAATATAGCATTTAAAATTTTGATCACATAGAAAAGTATTTTTTACCTGGTAACCTCTTTAGCTTTGGTTCTGGGATTTTGACTTTCTATGGTAAGTGTGGCATGAGATGGATTTGAAGGCATTCGGCTGCTACCTGGGTGTATTTGCATAAGAATTTCATCTTCAGAGATTGTGTGATGAATATAACTGGAAAGTACAGCAAAAAAAATTGATTAAGAATCTTTTAAAGTGTATTCAGAGGCTATTCAAAATTGTAAACAATGAAACTAAAAAAAATTTTGTTAGCTAAATAATCAACATTTTCTTAGAATTTTTGTAAATGAACCCAGACAATAAGAGCATCTATATACATAATCGTCTAACATAGACGGTAGACCGTTCGGGCAGACCCTCACACCGTGCGGTTATAGGATGTTCATGGCAATAAAAGCCACATGTCTGCACATTACAAATACACGGCACCGCACGAGATGAAATCACTAAAAACGAAGAGAGGTTCTACGTCACACTGGGAGTAAAAAACCAGCGCGTGTTGACCGTCAGTATAAAAATAGTCTGGGAATTCCAAAATTATAGAAATTGAAAAGAGACGACTCTTACTAAATGAGAGTATGTTTGGTGCGCATTTTGTTCATCAAATGACTTTCTTGAATAAAAATGAAATGTTGGGGAATTCTTTTATTAATGAATTAAGATTTTTAAAATGATATGGAGTAGTGTGCACAAATTATGTAAAGTTGGAATAAAATGAAATAGAAGAAAATTAAAATAATACATGTTCTAACAACATGCAGTTATACTAAATGCCCCTTTTTGTAATTTTGTACATTGAGACCCACTGCGATTCGAAAGCATGTCTTGAGTGGAAGGGGTTGGCGGGCGGGGGGAGGGAGGGAAGGATGGGTGTAGGGCAGTACTGATAAATTATAAAAAAAAAAAGAACTGTTGAGAAAGAGTCCTTAAAATATTATGAATGAATTAAGATAAGTCAATGATATGGTGTTGTGAGCGCATCACCATTTTCAACTCCCAATTCCTAATGGGAATTCCAAAATTATAGAAAGTGAAAAGAGAATTATAAAAAAAAGAACTGTGTTGGGAAAGAGTCCTTTAAAAATACAATAAATGAATTAAGATTATTAATGATATGGTGTTGTGAGCACAAATTATGTATAGTTGAAATGTGTGTTTAATAGCCGGTCCAGGTACCGGGCCTGTTTACTAGTCTTTAATAACTGGAAATTGTATTACAATTAATATATAACATTTAAACATGACTTTCAGTTAAACCTGGAGCTCAATGAATTAACTTTTTTTTTAAAGTTTAAGAAAGTAATAGTAATAGAGACCTAATTATTTAGTTCCAAAAAATCAATTTAGAAAATGGAAATTATATAAACTTCTGATACAAAAATAGCCCGAATTATTTTTATACCTTATTTATATGCATTGTTCCATCCCTACTTTAAAAAAAAGGTTGTCATTGAAAAAAAAGTTAAGCTACCTTAGCCCTTAATGGGCCATCAGACAGATGAAGTGTAGAATTTATGTTTCTGTAGCCACAAATATTAAGGGATTGTGTGGCTAGAAAAAAGACCAGCCACCATTACTTCCAACTGAAATGAGGTACCCATTTAAAGCTGCATAGACAAGGGGGAACTTCAACCAGCTTTCACCAGGACCTTGAAAAATTCCCTTAGTTCTCACTGAGGCTAAAACCTGAAATTCTCAAGGTTCAAACCTGAGAGGCTCAGGTCGACAGTCAAGCGCTCTACTCTGCTAGACCATTCATCCCCCAATCTCATTGTAATTTGATCAAATGTTTAAAAAAATAAAATGTGTGATCAACATAATATTTTAAAATTACTTAAGACTAAAACATGTACATAAGGAAAAGATTAAAAACATGAATAGGGAAAAGATTAAAACATATAAAGATTATATCACTCTTCATGTGCTATTATAAGCTACAAGTAAAATCTCTTAGTTAAAATGAGCCTGTCTCAATCTTAATATTAAAATTAATTTTTTAAGAGTTACCAAAATTAATATTACAAATTTGGTGAATAATTTTATCAAAATTTTACATATTTATGTGCCTTAATAAATCAACTTTCTAAGTCTTAAATAATACTTTTTCCTTTTGTGGTTTCTGATATTATTTTTATCACAAATAAAGTTTTGAAAAGTTTTATTCTGAAGTTTTGATCAATCGTGTTATGCAGAGCACCTGAATGACAAAGTCTAAATCTATATTAGCAGTAAAAGCTAAATTTTTTTGTCTAAGCTAGTCCAAGAATTTCCAAAAGTTTATCAGCTTCAATTGAGCTCTTATATTAAATTTGAGAAAGTATTAAGTTTCTGATGTATCAAACATCCGTTTAATTCAGTTAACATTTTAAATAGAACTATCCTTTCACACTATGCACATTAGATTCAGTTACAAACAACATGGTCATCCACAGACAAAACTTTTATCATGGGCCCTCCTAATAAAATATATTTCTCCTGTAGGCGAACCTAACCTCTTTCCCCCAAGCGCTCTGCTTTAGCTTAAGGCCAGCAGAGTAGGCAAATACAGGACTCCCCAGGTCAAACTGTGATTTGCCTTACACTTATATTAAGTCAGACGGTGAGTGGCGGTGGGAGACCGATTCTCGTTCGAATGTGAAGCCATTTCATCTCCCTTGTCCTGTTTATTCAGAACAAATCCATAGCCTGTCCATGGAAAACTAAGTTAATCAAAGGTGATGAGATAAAAGATTGTTTTGATATTATTTACCCATCATTTTCATTAGCATTGTCTTCCACTTCGTCATTATCAACAGTGACATCAGAATTTGATGATCTCTGGACTTTGAAGGATCATTAGAATTGGCGTTATTTTGATTTTCCTTCGTAATATGTGCTTCGAATGATAGTTCTCCAGTTGTCGAATTCGTTTTTTCCTCATCGCCACGGGATCTTCATCACCACATACCTGAGTAATAGAACTCATATCTTCCTATGTTTTCATCATCTTCAAATTGTAGGAAGTCAGCGAAGTTAACTTCATTAGCTATCAGTTTTCAAAATCTGTATAGGTTTCCATTTTAAAATGCTAGCGATGACCTAAACGGTCGGACGCTTTTACGTTGTAGAGAAACAAAACACCCTTGAAAAACGACCATCACGGAATTTTCTTTAAGAAATATAAAATGTCCAACAGTGTTACCAACTAAGAAATTCTGCAATTCCAATGCTGCTAGTTAAACACAAATGCTATGACCACTTGAATATATGTACATATCCTAATCTCTTTATATCTACTATTGAAAATATAATAGTGAGCTTCTAAAGTAACTATGATAATATCGCCGTTTGACTGTTTGTTTACTAATCATTTGAGGTTGCAAAGTTGAACCATCGTTTTTCACAATACTAGCACCACTTGCCGTGATGAACTGTTCCAAGTCCGACTGTGCGGGAGAACATTAATTGAATAATTCGAAGCATGTTCACTTATTTCATAATTAACAAGCTTCTATGCTCGTAGAGTTTAAAAACCAAGTATATAAATGGGTTTAACGACGACGCCCATTGCGCGCACCCGGGGTCCAGACTTGATGGGTCCAGAAGCAGAATCTCAAGCTTGTCTAATTACATCTTAGTTGACGATCAGTGGATGAACGGACGTATGTAAAGTAGCTACTATGCTGATCGAAACAGGAATATGTCACTTCAATGGACCTTAGACCATAAAACACCATTTAATGATCTTATATTTTTAATGTACAGCTACAATAATGTATAAAAATGCAGTAAATACACTATTTTATTAAATAATTTCATTTATTTATCTAACCTCATTTATTTTTTCCAATCCAAAGCCTAAAAGAAATTTTGTCACCTCATCGCGTGTCGTTATGTCTCTGTGTCTGACTCTTTACCAGGTCTTTTGTATTACTTTTTGAAAATCTACCTAAATTCCGTTTATACGCATGATCTAAATATGGAAAATACATGTTAAAAAAACATTGATAGGTGTGCCCACATCCCGATGTTTTTATGCAACGATTTTATTTCCATAAATTATAGAGAAACCCACAATGAACATCAATAATATAGTTATCATAATTTCATCGAATTCTAACACAAAATCGTTAATCCAGTGCAAAATCGGTCGTTCCGAGGGCCACACAAAATACATTTTTGAAGTAATTGTATTGAGTATTGCAGAATTGTACTACTTGTAGGCCTACATGATGGCTACATGTAAACTACATGTAGAAATGTACAATTTGCATACACGTGTTTAATTTGAAACGGATATAAGCGATTTATAAACGCCAGTTAGACCTGTCAGTTATACGAGCAGTAGGCTTATAATAATCGACAAACCGGAGAAGTCCTTCGAGTCAACCGTTGATAGGCCTACACCCAGCCCCGTGTATGGCGGGGCACTGGGGCCGTCCCCCCGCTAGGTGTGGAGTGCCCTCCCCCGCTTAAAAAAGAAGAAAAAGAGAAAAAATAAAGAAAAAGTAAAGGTGCCCCCTTGCTGGGTATTGGTGCCTCCCTGCTTACTTTGACCTGGCTACGGGCCTGCCTACACCGACTACGCGACAATGATTATATCTGCTGTTGTCACCGGTGCTCTCCTATTCACTTTGAGAATAGGCTAATCATGCAGGAAACATAATCATATGGTAATATGCCCACCACACTGTCATCATCATATCTATTGGTGGCATGCAAAAAATTATCATTGTCCTCGTGCATATAGCCACTTCCAGATGTATACCACAGATCTTAACAATTTAATGCTAGCTTTTATATAAATTATAAGCAACTAGCTTTAAGAATATGCAGTGATCATGAACAGTGGCGCAACCGGGGGTGAGGGCTTGGAGGCCCCCCAGACCAAATCATCATACATATTTTACTATATAAACTGTCTTTTTTCTATATGAGCCCCCCTGTGCGCATTTTTTTCTATATGTGAGCATTTTTTGCTGGTTGCGCCACTGATCAGCGAAGGTATTGTCCTTTCCATTAGTTCAACATTGTCTTTGGGGGCACCAGATTAACAAGTGATCTTCTTTTCCGGTTAACAACAGCCGAGACACATTTCGAAGAGACGGAGATTTATGACATTAGAATTTATTTCCAAAGATGTAGGCTATTGTAATTCAAACAATATGTTCATTATTACTTGGCCGCCTCAAAGGTGCAACCCGAACACATGTCAAACGCCCTTATAAGCCATCCGGCCAGCCCGTCAATGCGTCAAAATGACTTATCAATCGGAAGATTTTGTGTGAGAGCAGATGGGCCCAATGGTAGAAACTATCAGGGACCAGGCCCGTAGCCAGGTCAGCAAGCAGGGGGGCACCAATAACAGCAATGGGGCACCTTTACTTTTTATTTATTTTTTCCTCTTTTTCTTCTTTTTTAGCCGGGGGCACTCCACACCTAGCGGGGGGGGCACGCTCCCACAGTGCCCCCTTGTCTACGGGGCTGTCAGGGACCCAAATCACCTGGGGATAGCCTTTACATACTAATTACAATCATATATGGAGCAATGTGATGTTACCTTGCAAAAGTTTGACTCTCGTTAGTCGGCTTTTTCGATGCTATGACAAAGAAAATAAACTGCTAGATTGTTTTATTTATGTGCTATTGTTTTACTCACTCTGAACTCGTCATATATTTGCCGCGGGGTATGTTGTAAAACCAATTATGTCTCATTAAAGTGGTGTAGCCTACAACTTAGGTGAATAGCTTAGATAGCGTCTAAAGTGTTTTCCATAGATTTTAGGGAAAACACACATTGACAGCAGGGTTGTTAACAATACTCTTAAATTGTATCGTCAATACCGATACCAATACTTCATGAAAATAGTATCGCCAATATCAATACAAATACTCAAGTAAAATGTATTGCCAAAATCGATACAATGAATACAATACCAATACTTTTTTGAGAACAAGAAAATATTTTTTTTAATATAATGAGTGCAAGTTTTTCAAGTTAAAAAAGTAAACACAATAAAATACAAAGTCAAAGCACAATTTTAATGCAAGACCACTTTAGCACTTGACGGATGGCCAAGTGGTGTAGATACTCGACTGTTGACTTCAGAGTCATGGGTTCGATCCTCGGTGAGGACAATGGGGAATTTCTCCACAAGTTCACCCAGCTTTAAATAGGTAAATCGACTTTAAGATGGGGAAGTAAAGGCGGCTAGGCGTTGTGCTAACCACAAAACTTTCACGTGCCGAGGTTATAGAAACAGATGAATCCCCGATGGCCCGTCAGGGCTAAGGAAACTTTACTATTTCATCACTTAGCAGCACGTAAGAAGACCGTCATTTCAAAACGATCATTGCTTAGCCTAGGCGTAATGGCATAAAAAAAACGCCCACCTAATGAAAACAGACGCTCAACTCAGCACCAGCCGGTCAACTCAGCAATATATAGATTCTTAATGCTTGGGTATTGGGTAGGGTGCTAATGACAGCATTTCTGATGAGTTATCTTCAAGATATTCGTCTACTTCAGCAGAACTTTTACTATTAAGTTGGTTCTTGCCGCCGTGCAGTATTACTGCACTGCTGACTGTATTGAAGCTGCAACAACCTGCCAAGTAAGTTGAGTGGAAACTGCACTCAGTGCACTGCAAGCAAGCTTTAAGGTTTGTTCAACTTCAGCCTTGCGGATCCAAGTTGTCTTGGTGGGGAGGTGGGTGGTATTAATTGTGGTAGGGTTGATGGTTATGATTACAAGCAAAGATTGAATTTATGAAGATTACTTTTAAAACAATGTATTAAAATCGCTATTGTTTTTCTGCAAATAGCTAATAGTGGAACATAAAAGTATTGGTATCGAGTATCGAAAATGTTTCGTTTAAAATGTATCGGCGATACACAAATCAATACTAGATAATAAAAAAGATCGGCAATACAGCAACCAATACTCGAAAAGTATCGCCGATACTGTATTGGCCGATACCGATACTTTGATACTAACAACCCTGATTGACAGATAGCCTAAATTGAATCTTTATTAGAAGCTGATAAGCTAAAGCAGGGATCCTATTAAGACAATTTCGTTTCATTAAAGAGGTGTCTCTAACCAGGCCCCTGCCGTAGAATGCCTGGCCCCTCCTGTATAATGTTCACGCTACGGGGCTATTCTAACTTAGGTAAAAAGCCTAGATGTGTCTAAAGTGTTTTCCTTAGATTTAAGGAAAGCACAAGTTTACAGATAAATTAAATTTAGATTAGACCATATATGATTACATTGACTAATACCACTATGATAAAATAAATACGTACTAATGAATCGACACGTTGTATGAACATGTTTTAATATTGCATAATAATACATATTTAACTTAAGCACTGAAACAAGGGAGTATATGACAACATCGCCAAATTTCCATCGCAGAAAAAGATAAATAATTACAGGTTTCTTCGTATATCTTTTTTAGGTTTCAGGGTTTTATTCGCCACTTGAAGTGAATAGTTTTTAGTTGACTGGGTTGTCTACAATCAACTTTCCTTCCGGTTCGGCTTCAATATGGTGGGTACCGAATTCAAATCCAAAGATTACTAAATCTAAGTAATCTTAATATATTTTAACGTTTATTTATATCATCTTTTACAAATAAATTAATAAAAAGTGTTATTGTGCACAAAACATGTGACTTATTACAACCTAAGTAAACAACACATTTATTGTAATGTTTTGATGCAATTGTTCATGTTATTATAGTTGTACACATTTCACTACTAGGTCCTTGAAAATTGTTATAATAGATTAATTTTACATTTAAAATTGGTTAAACGCTCAGATAGTCTCATCTTATTAATGCACAACCATTTACTCTATATTAATAGTCTAAGAAATTAAAATATACACCATTATATTTTTAATTTTTATCTGAATACTAAAAAATAACCCCTCAATGTAGTCTATAATACTGAATAGGAATTAATACACATCTTTTTAAAATCATATATTATTTTAGTTTGTAGTATGACTGAGATTAAATGAAATAGTTCATTATAATGTTCAAATGAAATATTTACTTTTTAATATTAATTGTATTAATTTTAAACAAGGACTTCCATTTCAAGTCGGGACTACAAGTTAATTGTGATATTTATTTAAAATATTTCTATCTGCAGGGTTACCGAGGACGAGAAAGTCTCAAGCGCTAGCAGCACCTAAATCATGGATGCTCGATAAAACAGGGGGAGTTTTTGTAAGTGAATTTTACTGGTTACTGTCAGTTTTTAAGGTTCTTACCACAATGAAAGCTGTTACTTGTTTTAGGGTTTATAAA
Organism: Bulinus truncatus; assembly: GCA_021962125.1. Lineage (NCBI taxonomy): Eukaryota > Metazoa > Mollusca > Gastropoda > Planorbidae > Bulinus > Bulinus truncatus. The sequence continues at coordinate 626,366 of JAGDYQ010000279.1, read as the reverse complement.
TGTACCTGGACATAATCATTAGCATTAATTTTTGCATTATTTCTGCTAAAGTTCAGTTATTAAGCATCAAAATACTGATTTCTCTTATTAGGCCCCTAAATGTAGCTCTGGACCTCACAAATCTCGTGAGAGTTTTCCACTCACATTGTTCTTGCGCAATCGGCTAAAGTATGCACTCTCATACACTGAAGTGAAAGATTGTCAAGCAGAGACTTATCAAGGTTGATGGCAAAATTAGAACAGATAATTGCTATCCAACAGGATTCATGGGTATGAATTCATGGGACATTCCATTGTTTTCTTACCTAAACATTAATCATACTGACCTGTTAACGTGTCTAATTTTTAATGGTTGTAAATTTCTGTTGATTTCACTGTAACAGTGTACACTAAAATATACTTTTGACATCCTTTTACATTTTTTTGTTATTGAAATATAAAACCAATCTAGATTTATTTCAAGAAAAGTTTTTAGGATTATTACTTGTATCATTAATTTTTAAAACTTTGCTTTAATTTCTTTCTGAATTGTTGTTGTTTCAACAGATGTTGTTACCATTGACAGAACCAATGAAAACTTCAGAATCCTGTATGATGTTAAAGGAAGATTTGTTGTTCATAGAATAAAAGCAGAAGAGGCCAAGGTAATTTTTATTAAACAATTTTTTATGGCTACCTCTCGAAGCTAAAACTTCTCATTATAGAATAGTTTAGGTCAAATTGTAGCCTATAGAAAAATCCCACATGACGGTCGCAAGCCACATTGTCTATGTTGTCTGCAATAATAATGGTGGGAACAGTTGAATTTCTAACTATATATTTTCCATGAAGTAAAACGAAAGAGCAAACAAAAGAATTTAGTCCAGCATTTTTTTTGTTAAATTTCTTTTCATCTTTTAATTTATACAATGGAATGTTATTTAAAAATTCATTTTAAAGGTTTTAGTTAGGAGAGTAGTAAAAATAAAAAAAACTTGTGACTATCTAATAGATTAGGAGACTATTGGTCATCAAGTAAAGTTGAAGGGAATTTTTCGGGTCATGGCTAAAGTTGTCTCCTGTGGTTCCATCATTATCATTAAACTATTGGCTATGGTGGTTTATAGGTCCTATGGGATAAATATCTGATCCTTTTAGGTACTTCTTGGATCTGTAATGGTAGTCATGGCATGTTGAAGCTGCTTGATTTTTCTGTTTGATCATTTTTACTAACTTTTTATCCCCTATTTTAACAAAATATGGAACCAAAGTGTGAGATTATAAATCATAGATTGTTCTTGGACAATTAACACTATGACTGGTTTATGTGCATTATTTATGCATAAGTTGCTTTATGTTTTGCTGCCTCCATCGAAGCCATTTTGTTTTTCTTTAAGCACAGTGGTCAAATTTGAGGTAAAAGTAAAACTTTCTAGACGGTCGCAAATTATAACACTGTTTTGATTTGCATACTAACAGGAGAGGACATAAATAAGTTATTTTATGGGACATTCTATAAATTCAAATTTGTGTTACAATTAAGACTTTCCTTTGAATATAAAAACCATGCGAAGTTAAATGATCATCTTTAAAAATAAATCTCCACCCATCAAAGCTTCTCATTTGCCCCCCCCTCCCCCCCTTTTTTTTTTTGCCTCTATCGAAGTCATTTGTTTGTTATTAAAGCAGAATGGTCAAAAATGAGGTAAAATTATTAATCTCCAGACGGCCTTAAATTAATAAATTTTGATTTGCATACTAACAGGAGAAGACATTTTAAAAGTCTTTAGTGTTTTTGTAACAAAATCTCTACCAGTAAACCAATTGTTGCACCCAAACTGTAATTATTTTAATCTTACAGTACAAACTCTGTCGTAAGCTCCGCAACTGGCACTGGACCCAAAAATGTACCTTTCCTTGTAACCAATGATGGCAGGACTATCCGTTACCCAGATCCTTTGGTCAAAGTTAATGATACCATCATGCTTGATATTGCTACAGGCAAAATGAAGGAGTTTATCAAATTTGATACAGGTAGAATTTTATGCATATTTACATTTTTAGTGTGCCTAACTAAACATTTTTTGCATTCTTTTATGCCAGTTTTTGATGGTTTGAAGATATAACTCCTGTAATATTCCTATAATTGGTTTTTTAATTCAAGAAACAAAAAAAATTCTTTCATTGTCCCCTTTTGTTAGTTTTCACTTTTATTTTGTTAGTGCAATTTTAGACAATTTTGAGATATATCCTTTTTTACAAGGATATTTAGTATTTTTTATGCAGCATTTCTGTGGAACGTATCGCCAAAATATGATCAAAATACTGATATTTTTTTAGCTTCTATAATTGATGCATAATTGTAGTAGTCTGCAACATTGGCTTTTTTTTAAATTATTTTGACAAATTATTGATTTTATTCGGAAAAGAATTTTAGTTACACATTATAAGGCATATCCCATAGGATTGGGTAAACATAAAAAACAAGTGCCAGAGGGGCTTATCAAATAAAATATTTAATATTGCATCATTGTTCCCATGTAAACAAAACATGCTGACATCCAAAAGTTTATAATTTAGACAGGGTTATTTGTATTGAATGTATATAAAAAAGTTCCTTAGTCCTAGCGGGCCATCAGGCAGATGAGGTGTAGAATTTGTTTCATAACCTCCTGCATATGAAGAAATTGTGTGGTTAAAGGCACAAGGACCAGCCGCCTTACTTTCCTAACTTAAGTCAGGTACCCATTCACAGCTGGGGTTGACTTGTGGGACACGTTTAAAAGAAATTTTACCTGAAAATTCCCTTAGTTCTCACTGCGGATCAAACCCAGGTCTCAGGTCGACAGTTGAGTATTTACACCACTCGGCCATACATCCCACAGTAATTTTAATTGAGGGATACTCAAATATTACATATCGAATAAAATTTGTTAACATGTTTCTTTTTTTCCCATATCTTTCATTATTATTTGTGAGGCTAATAAAACATGTTCTTTTTAAGGTAATTTGGTGATGATTACTGGTGGCCAACTTCTGGGACGTGTTGGGACCATCACTCACAGAGAAAGACATCCTGGTTCATTTTGATATTGTGCATATTAAGGATGCTCTTGGACACACATTTGCCACTAGGTCCGTGAAACGCTTTAGATATGTAATTAATTATGCTGGTGTATTACAGGTGTCCTTTCTGGATGAATTTCTTTTTAAAAACTTCATAATATTTTGCTTAGGTTGTCTTATGTGTTCGCCATTGGTAAAGGAAGCAAGCCTTGGATATCTTTGCCAAGAGGAAAAGGTGTTAAACTTACCATTGCTGAAGAGAGAGACAGGAGAATAGCTGCTAAGACACAGTAAAGATTCTACAAATCTGTGACCTTCATTAAAACAAATTAATTAACAACATACATTTTTTTTAATCTTTTTTTTGTGTGTGTGTTTGTTGGGCAATTTGCTTTGTTAAAATAATGAGCATTTAAATATTTCTGTGAAGTGGCCCCTGTGATGACAAGCCTTGGCAATCAATGGTAGATGTTAAAACCTCAATATATGTTCTGTGTTGATTATTATAGATATACCCATAAATGATTGCTATAATACTGTATTATCCTTTGGCAGGGCATTTATTTCTTAATGTATCCTTACAAATTATTCTGCAGAATAATGCAGTAAACTAAATCAATTAGAAAACAATCTTTTTAAAATACACATAAATTACAAACCATTTAAGATGAACACAAAAATGCATTTTGAATGGGAGATGGTAAAAATCATTCTTCACTCCTGGTACACCAGTCATTGCTGAACCATAAGATTTTTTTTCTCCATTAAACTTACAACAGAGAGAGACTTAAAAATAGGTATTGTAAAACATGATGTAGATGTAGTCATATTTTCAGCAGACTTTGTCCAAAAGCTTTATCCCCTTTAGATGAAATAGATCACTCATGGCTGATCACTTGTTCAGGTCTGTTTGTGAATCCTGAAAATCCGGAAAAGTTGTGGGGCTTGGAATTTTTTATAGAGTAGGATATACAAAAGAAAATCTTGGGCTGGATACTTACATTACTGCTCATTTTTGTGAAATACATGTATAAAGAACATAACCAGGGGAATTTTATTTTGTCTCAGTATTTGATCTGGAACAACAATCTCACTAATTCATGCTTGATAATTCAGCCTTGACTAGTTGGCTAGATACACTATGCTATACAGATATTTTCTTGTATATTAGCAGTGGTATTGTTTGATGACTCAGCACAACTGAAAAGTGTAGGAAACCTAAGAAAATCCTCGTGAGCTCAGAATGGCACATTTATTTCTAGAATATTATGTTTTAAAAGAATGAATATGTTGTGACTTGGCTATTACAATGTTCACCAATAATCTGCACTGAGTTGCACTTTTGGTCTAAAATGTTTACACAAGCTGCTTGGTATGCTCCTAACACTCCAACTTATTGTAAATAAAAATGATTAATTTGGTCTTGAAATATATAACATTGTTTCATGTATGATTGGGGATAATGCTGGTTGACATTTGGGTTTTAAACACTTCTGATTCTAATCATTGACTTACATGTGGGGTAATCAAAGTAAATATATGTATTAAATACCAGTGTTTTAGAACCTGGTTGTCCTTGTTAATTTTTTAAAATAAAATATACCAGTATGCATTAATGATGAACACAAAAATTTCATTTGACAATTGTTTATTTAGCTGCTTAATTGACCATGCAATTAGCACTAATTTTCATGTTTTTTTTCTGTGCACATCATAATTTCTTGAAATGATAAAATACCTAGAGGAAATGGATCAATTTGAACAGAATCATAAACATATAGCAGCACAATAATGCAGCTCTTAGAGTTATGTGCATCTCCCAATGGGCTAGTTTCTATTTCTTTCGTTTTATTCACTGGATCATTTCCAATGGTATGGCTATTAAGTATTTTTAAATAAAAAATAGACTGATTTTCTGGATAATCGAATTGACATTCATTAGCCTAACATTTTTGGGCTGGCATTAAGCAAACACCTAACTATGTATGTCTTACGTGTACTGAAATTAAAACCCAAAAGTTTAGTTTGTACTCGCAGTGTTTGCCATTTTTTTTAAGTCCCATAACTTCTTATAAGACGCGAGAAAAAAAAATTCTATTCAAATTCATTAGGCTTTATATATAATAAATACGCTCCTGTCATTTATTACGGAGGTATAAATAAATACCTCTAGATTCTCATATAAAAAAATTGACAGCTGTTCCAAGGGAAAGTACCAAGTAACAGGGGCAGTAACTCTCACACATTCATTTGGTGATTGCCGGTGAGAGGCAAAAGTTCTGGCTGGAGTTGTCCGTCCTAGTCAATACCATTCACACATGTTGGGTCGATTGACTTGGGGAATCGGGAGTCTCCGACACAATTGAATACGACTACGAAGTTTTGTACTTAGTGGTCTGCTAGTGGGAAAATTGTGGGACGTGCTGACACCTATTTATGTATAATTCACACACACATGTTATATATATATATATATATATATATATATATATATATATAAAAATATATCAAATGGAGTTCAATACATGATCCATCTTTGAATGAGGTGAGTATTGATTTTATTTAGGTCATATACTTGAACTGGGGCACTTCGGATTGATAGATTAGGTTTCTCTGTCTGTCAAGCTAATTATGAATTTTTTTTGTCTGCCTGTCTGTTAGCACCGCCCATAGTATATTTGTGTGTCTCCCTTTCTATCTATCTATCTATCTATCTATCTATCTATCTATCTATCTATCTATCTATCTATCTATCTATCTATCTATCTATCTATCTATCTATCTATCTATCTATCTATCTATCTATCTATCTATCTATCTATCTATCTATCTATCTATCTATCTATCTATCTATCTATCTATCTATCTATCTATCTATCTATCTATCTATCTATCTATCTATCTATCTATCTATCTATCTATCTATCTATCTATCTATCTATCTATCTATCTATCTATCTATCTATCTATCTATCTATCTATCTATCTATCTATCTATCTATCTATCTATCTATCTATCTATCTATCTATCTATCTATCTATCTATCTATCTATCTATCTATCTATCTATCTATCTATCTATCTATCTATCTATCTATCTATCTATCTATCTATCTATCTATCTATCTATCTATCTATCTATCTATCTATCTATCTATCTATCTATCTATCTATCTATCTATCTATCTATCTATCTATCTATCTATCTATCTATCTATCTATCTATCTATCTATCTATCTATCTATCTATCTATCTATCTATCTATCTATCTATCTATCTATCTATCTATCTATCTATCTATCTATCTATCTATCTATCTATCTATCTATCTATCTATCTATCTATCTATCTATCTATCTATCTATCTATCTATCTATCTATCTATCTATCTATCTATCTATCTACCTACCTACCTACCTACCTACCTACCTACCTACCTACCTACCTACCTACCTACCTACCTACCTACCTACCTACCTACCTACCTACCTACCTACCTACCTACCTACCTACCTACCTACCTACCTACCTACCTACCTACCTACCTATCTATCTATCTATCTATCTATCTATCTATCTATCTATCTATCTATCTATCTATCTATCTATCTATCTATCTATCTATCTATCTATCTATCTATCTATCTATCTATCTATCTATCTATCTATCTATCTGTCTGTCTGACTGTCTGTCTGTCTTTCTATCTAGCCAAACTGTCTATCTGTCAGTCTATCTAACTATATATATATATATGTATATTGTCGCGTTACTTCTTTACTATTTATTTTACAACACTTAGTGTCAGGGTTGTAAGGAACTGTTAATATTGGAATGATGATATATTCTGGATGTTGATGAATGGCACAGACTTGGAGGCGTATGGTCTCATGGTGAAGACTGCCATGTTAACACCAATGTTCATAACACTTCATCAAATAAGAGTCTTAACTGCATGGCTCGAATTATTGATACATTTATTTACAACGACATTAAGGTAACAAACATGTTGAATGATAAGACGCTGTCGTGTTAAGTATTTAATGAACTATTATTTCTTAGTCTAAATCAAAATCAATAACTACCTCGAATTAGATCTCTAACAAAAAAATGTCCCTTTATCAAGTTTCGTCTCTAAGTCAACTACTATCTCCCTGTGACGTCAAATAGCAACCAATCTAAATATTACACCTCACACTTCATAGTGCGGTGCGCAAACTCAGGATTAATAAATTTGTAATTAATATTACATGGGGGGTGAATTCTTAACGTAACACCTCCGTTCATCTCAAGTTTCGTGTTACGAAACAAACAAAACATTTTATACTATATCTAGCTAAAAGCACTATGTTCTAGGCACGTCATCAAACATCAAAAAATACTAGACACATCTAGGCATATAAATGTACACATAATACACATGACATCAATCAATAAAATTCAAATTGAGAAGGAAATGAGAAATAGACAAAACAAAAAAAAAATATAATATGATAATATGATATCAATGACTAAAATTAGAATTGGGAAGAGAAAAGAGAAAACAAAAACATGTTATTTAGTTCATAGTTTTCCTTTTCTTTCCTTGACGGTGTGGTCATCTGGGCTGGTGCTGCTTGCGATGTCTGATCGACCGAGGTGGTCAACAGGTCACTGTTTTCAAGGGTGAACGATAACTCTTGACTCTCAGCACTGTTCTGCTGTATGGTAGACCGTTGTTCGTCTCTGGCGTGGTGATAGACGCGTAGTAAAGGCTGTGGTCAGTCTGTGAAAAACTACTCGATTTCTAGAATGGGAAAATTTTGCTTACGTTTACGAGGGAAAAAAAATGTTGGGCTTATTACTCTTAGTGCACTTAGTCAAACAAACAACACAACTAGACTTACCGTGCATCCTTCTGGCCCTAACTGATCTTACTTAATTCAGTTACTACCTATAGTTCCCTATATCACTTACCTTGTTTCGTCACGCATTTAATCTATAAAACTCTTTCTAAACCTCAGTATCTTGGCAACATTTACGTCTCACTTAAAGGGATGAGGTATCATCTAAACTACGGCATTATCTTTGTATAAATTATTTACACCTACTTTTATACTCTACTGGTACGTATGGAAAAAGTATGTCAAGTGGCCCAGGAGCTATTTTACCATATGCTCCCTCCAGTTGCAATTCAAATTTCTCTCCCTGCCTTGAAATAACCCATATCTAGGTTTTTTCATTTGATAAAGGTCGTTATCCACCCGATTATTTCTTGGTACTGACTTAGAAGCGAAACACTGATCAGGGTAATGAGGCCTAAAGCAATGCTCTACCCTTCGCCTATCATATACATTTTTACCCATATTTCTATAGCAGTAACTTCGACTATCATCCCCTCGGCAAGTATAGTTTATTCTTCTACCATCATGATGTCGTGGGTCGTATCTACCCCTATACAAAAACACGTCATTCGTACCATGTCTACACTGTGTCTTCATTTGTCTACTCTTCAACAAATTCTCTTTTTCGCAACATTTCCCTTTTTCATTAAATTGTCGTCTAATTTCATAATCACCTCTGTCTGTCCTAACACGTTCTATGGGCATATCGCTATTGTAGCTATCGTTCCTCCTAACGACTATTATTCTATATGTATTGTGATTTTTTTTTGTAAATCGAATTCTCTGCCATTGTTCATCTTCTCCCACTGACTGACTTTGATTAGCTACATGTTTAAAACTCCCTTGAAATGCTGTTTTCCGTTGTGTTACCTGGTTACTTTGTTTACTAATGGGATCCATAACTGGAGACATCTTTCTAATAAATTTAGACCTGTTTATTTCTTTTATTTATGTGTTCTCTTTCTCTATTCACTGGTTGCATTACTTTATCATCTTTACTTCTGTGTATAGCGCTGTTACGTATTTGTCCATAGTTAGCGCCTGTATCTCCTTTGTTTACAACCACTGGTGATTCTACCTCTATTTTCTTAATAAGTAAGTTCAATAGTTTTTCTATTGCATCCACCCTAAGTGGTAGGCCTTCTAAAGAACTGCTAGTCTTTAGTTTACTATGTGTGTCTTTCTCCAAGTTCAATCTATTCAATTCAGCCTGCAACATATCTTTCTCTGATTTAAGTCGTTTATTTTCTAGTCGTAGCTTCTCATTTTCTTCTTGTATATTATTTATATCATGTTTCTCTCTTTCTGCCTGCATTATCTTAGTAGCCTTGCACATAATTTCTTCATTCGTCCTTTCAAATACATGGAAACCTGCCATCAGTTCTTCGTGGTCTACTGTCGTCTTTGTCTCGTCAAATATGTGACATTTATCTTGGGCTATTCTGTTGGGAAGACTATGGTCTATAATTGATTGTGGGGTGATTGGCGGTGGAGGGTTGGGGTTATTGCACTGGCTATTCCTTAAATATTTCTCTAGCTCTAATTCTTTGATTTTTAATTGGGTTTGTGTAATTTTGTAGGACTTTTCTTTTTCTACCCTAGCCTGTTCATTATCTACTCTATCCTGCGCCCATTTCTCTAATTTCTTTGGCTCTATCCCTAATGATTGTCCTAGTGACACGAAATGTTCGAATGATGACATTTTTCTATACGTAGATAGGCTACGAGCTAAATATGCTACACTGGTACAGTTCAACACAAGGTTTCTTACTGGCACAGTTCAACACAAGGTTTCTTACTGGTACAGTTCAACACAATGTTTCTTACCGGCACAGTTCAACACAATGTTTCTTACTGGCACAGTTCAACACAAGGTTTCTTACTGGTACAGTTCAACACAATGTTTCTTACCGGCACAGTTCAACACAATGTTTCTTACTGGCACAGTTCAACACAATGTTTCTTACTGGTACAGTTCAACACAAGGTTTCTTACTGGTACAGTTCAACACAATGTTTCTTACTGGCACAGTTCAACACAAGGTTTCTAAACTAATCGCAATAAACACTATTTAATTAAACGAACGAAAGAAAAATTCTGGGTACAAATACAATACAAAGTATACAAGACACAAGGCAGAGTAACTGATAGTACCAACAAATAAAACAATACTGTCACATATACAAAACTGTACAGGAATAATCAAACAAATAAATGTAATGCAATCTCTCCGAGCACCGATTTGCCACTCTGTTACACAAGTAACAAAGATGTGCTCATGGGGAGACTACTAACAAAATATTTAGAAAGATTCACATAAACGAGACATTTGATAGTGCACTAAGAGAAAATTGAAACTTATCTGATATTTCACGGATCCTCACAGACTGACTGTCTCACTCTCTGTTTGGTCCGCTGTACTGGTGTGGGTCGGTGTGGCTTTCGTTGACTGTATGGGCCGTGGTCCGTTGTACTGGTGTGGGTCGGTGTGGCTTTCGTTGACTGTATGGGCCGTAGTCCGCTGTACTGGTGTGGGTCGGTGTGGCTTTCGTTGACTGTATGGGCCGTAGTCCGCTGTACTGGTGTGGGTCGGTGTGGCTTTCGTTGACTGTATGAGCCGTAGTCCGCTGTACTGGTGTGGGTCGGTGTGGCTTTCGTTGACTGTATGAGCCGTAGTCCGCTGTACTGGTGTGGGTCGGTGTGGATTTCGTTGACTGTATGAGCCGGTGTGGCTCCTGAGGACTTAAGTGGTGACTGCGTCGGCAACGTCTCGGAAGATTCAGTGGCTCTTTGGGCAGGCTCGCCAAATGTCGCGTTACTTCTTTACTATTTATTTTACAACACTTAGTGTCAGGGTTGTAAGGAACTGTTAATATTGGAATGATGATATATTCTGGATGTTGATGAATGGCACAGACTTGGAGGCGTATGGTCTCATGGTGAAGACTGCCATGTTAACACCAATGTTCATAACACTTCATCAAATAAGAGTCTTAACTGCATGGCTCGAATTATTGATACATTTATTTACAACGACATTAAGGTAACAAACATGTTGAATGATAAGACGCTGTCGTGTTAAGTATTTAATGAACTATTATTTCTTAGTCTAAATCAAAATCAATAACTACCTCGAATTAGATCTCTAACAAAAAATGTCCCTTTATCAAGTTTCGTCTCTAAGTCAACTACTATCTCCCTGTGACGTCAAATAGCAACCAATCTAAATATTACACCTCACACTTCATAGTGCGGTGCGCAAACTCAGGATTAATAAATTTGTAATTAATATTACATGGGGGGTGAATTCTTAACGTAACATATATATATATATATATATGTATGTATATATTTATATATATAGAACTAGACGACCAGTGATGGAATCTATTTATAGTCTTCTGGGAAGTTCATCAAGTTAATTTTATGTATGTGCGTAGTGTCGATAAATATGCAAACGAAATGAATAGAGTCGAATGTAGTCGAATGTAGACATAACCGCTCGTTGTTTTTTTCGGCAGAGTAAATTCCAGTTGAATGTAGCTCTTTCTATGTTGGTCTTGACAGTTGTTGTTCTGCTAGGATGTCATACCTTTTGCTAATATTTATATTCGGTCTTACGGCATATTATTTGCTGATTAGCATTGAGTCAACAGTAAGGCAGGGGATGTTTTGATATGGTCCACCGTTTAAAGGCGTTGACGCCTTCGGATACATTTTCGGGGGGGGGGTCCTTACGGGCTAAAGGGCCCAATGCTTATGGCAGAGCCGTTCTTATGGATAGGCAAATCAGGCGGCTGTTTAGGCCCCCCCCCATTGCTAAGGGAACCCTTGTCAGACTTTCTTTTCATTTTTGAAATCAGCGAGGAAGGGCCAAGTGAGCGCTAATCAGGGGGCCTTGGTTTAAAGGATTTAACAATTAGGAGTTGTCAGACGGGGCCCCAGTTTTCAAAGATTATTAGGGACCCAATGTTTGGTTGCGAGCCCCGAAATAATTTACAATTTTTAAATTTTAAACTTATATTACTAACATGAAGTATAGTAGAACTATATCAGTGCATGCATTATAATATAATAATACTCAATATTGTCTGCCCTAGTGGCCGAGTAGTCAGACCATGTCCCGGTGGACTGGATTGTATTCTGGCCATTTATTTGATAACTTGTAGAAAAGCCTGCTGAAGCTAGCTGAACGAAACCCGACCTTGCCTAGAGCCCTCAAAAAACGTAAGAGTTACTCTATTGTTATTGCATTCCCTCAACCGTTGGGGAACGAACGAACACATCAACAGATATACTTTCAAACGTTCTTTCCATGGGCTTATAGACTTGGTGACGTCCATCTCCCCTCCTTCTTATTGGCCTTGGAGATTTCATTTTTAGTGGTCGCTTTAGAGGCTACTAACAACCATTGGTGTGTGTGACTTATCAATTATAAACACTGAAAGAGAACATTTCTAACTGTATGAAGGCTACTGTAATTGTTCATTTCCAAAACCATATACATTTGATAACATCAAATAAAATAAACATTTAAACTAGGGCTGTACCGGAATCCGATTCCGGTTCCTGTTAAGCCGGATTCCGGCAGTTTTAACAAGTCCGGTTCCGATTCCGGTTCCGGTTAAAATGTGCCGGATTTAAGCCGGATTTCTTTGTTGTTTGAAATTTGTAAGAAATTTTTTTTTAGCGCAACATAACTTTGAAATATTTAGCGCTATACAATTAAATTAAAACAATAGCTTCCTTTGCTTTTTTAAAACTACAATAACGTCGATCGCTTTTAGTTCGTTATGTAAGTAAAAATATATTAAAAAGGAAGATTTGAATCGTATTTAGTCTAGTAGTAGTAATACGACACCTTACCTTCCGCAACTTTTGATTCCATGTTTTCTTTAAACTATATTAAGCTACAAAAGTTTAACTTCTTTAAAGAGCAGACAACGATCTATTATTGATTGTTTACAGTTTAAAAATAGGTCAATAATTTATTTTTCTGCAAATTTTTTAATTTAATGGATTTTGTCACGATTTGGATAAAATTCCTTGCATATTTAGATAAATAATTTGAAGATACATTTTTAACTGAGCATTAAAGTGATATTGATTTAGATTTGAAATGCATTTTAATTTGAGTTTTGTTGGAAATAGTCAGATAATGATTTAAAGGAAAATATGAATGAAATAACAAGGACTGGTGACGTCACTATGGAAAACTAAAGAAAAATGAGCTGTCGGGTGGTGTCACAGTATATATATTTTTTTCGGAATTCATTTTTTTATTAAAACATGTTTATTATACTTTCTAAGATATGTTGCCCATTTCTTTGTTTGATTGTAATAGAAATCAAGTTAAATTAGGTACAGCTTTATTTAAATATTTTTTTTTAAACAAACAACCTATTTTTTTGACAGAGTTATCTTTCTTAACTCAAGATTGGGGAAGGGGTTTTAGTCACAGTCTTCAAGATCTAAATGGTTAATACTGTTTTTTGCTATCTAGAACTTAAAAACTAAATTTTTATTTTATTTTTCATTCTTATATCTTTTTTATCTTAGGCGAGAAATTACCACTTCGTTCGGAAGAGTTACTATTTAATTTGGTAAAATCCGGTTCCTGTTCCGATTCCGGCAGGATTCAAATATTAAATCCGATTTCGGTTCCGATTCCTGCAGGATCTAAAAATTGCAATTCGGTACAGCCCTAATTTAAACGTATGGTAAAAAACAAACAATCAAGATTTAAAGGTTGAGAAAAACCTAGTCTTTGAAAATCTTTTTCACGTCGTAACAGGTGTAGAGTTCAGGTTCCCTCTGAAAAAGGAAAAAAAAAACACAACTCAAATAGAATACATTAACCAAAATGGCGTTCCATAGTTCATCTTTGACATAATGTAATTAACAATGACAGCTTTCTACCTTTGAGGACAGGTTTATCTGGGTTTTAATTAGGACAAGGAACAAACCTAGACATAACAAGTGTTTCAGTAAATAGACTATTTCATTTAGTTTTTTTTTAAAATCCAGCAGTGGCACAGGGTGATTTTTTTTTAATTTTAGAGATAGGCCTACAGGCTATATACACTAAATGTAGCCAGGCTTTGATTAGGTCTATCTATCTATCTATCTATCTATCTATCTATCTATCTATCTATCTATCTATCTATCTATCTATCTATCTATCTATCTATCTATCTATCTATCTATCTATCTATCTATCTATCTATCCGTCCGTCCGTCCACCCAGCCGTCCACCCACCCACCCACCCATCTATCTATCTATCTATCTATCTATCTATCTATCTATCTATCTATCTATCTATCTATCTATCTATCTATCTATCTATCTATCTATCTATCTATCTATCTATCTATCTATCTATCCATCCATCCATCCATCCATCCATCCATCCATCCATCCATCCATCCATCCATCCATCCATCCATCCATCCATCCATCTATCTATCTATCTATCTATCTATCTATCTATCTATCTATCTATCTATCTATCTATCTATCTATCTATCTATCTATCTATCTATCTATCTATCTATCTATCTATCTATCTATCTATCCATCCATCCATCCATCCATCCATCCATCCATCCATCCATCCATCCATCCATCCATCCATCTATCTATCTATCTATCTATCTATCTATCTATCTATCTATCTATCTATCTATCTATCTATCTATCTATCTATCTATCTATCTATCTATCTATCTATCTATCTATCTATCTATCTATCTATCTATCTATCTATCTGTCTGTCTGTCTGTCTGTCTGTCTGCCTGTCTGTCTGTGTACCTACTTACTTGCCTGCCTGCTAGCTGTAAAAACTGTCCGTCTGTGCTCCCGTCTGTTTGTCTGTCCGTCCGTCCACCTGCCCGCTTGTCTACTACTGTTTTTAATTTTCTTTGGAGCAATTGTTTCAATTTGGGATACATACCATTTTCTACTTTTGCATCAGATTTTTTTTTTAAATCCAGGAAATAAAACAAAAAAAAAGTCAATGCAATTAAAACCAGAGTGTTTTGTTTTGTGCAGTTTTTAGATCTAACCACCGCCAGCACTCCATGTGTCAAGATGGATTGAGATTTTCTTAAACTCTCCACCTTCTCGAAGTGCAAAGTAGCAACTTGACATAAGGGGTGTGGTGGGGTGGTGATGGTGGTGAGCTGAAAAGAGGGTCAGTCAAGGTCAAGATTACATTTTCTTTTAAGAAGAACAAGATCCAAACGTAGTTTAAATTAAATATGTCGCTGTTTTTTTTTTTACTTCCTTGATGGCCATCTTTTTTGCGCATGCGCATGGGCCCAGGAGAACATGTTGCGTATACGCATAAGTTGACAGATTTTTATTTCCTCTGTTATGGACCAATCCTGCTGTGCTTCAAGTGCTTGAATAAAAGAATCTACTACTGTTCAAATTGATTTTTTACTTTTTCAGTCTTAGTCAGATATTTGTATAATCTTAACGGACCAAGTTTGTCAGGTGCTGTTGGCAAAATATACTTTAAGTACCTGAAAGGATGAAATGTTTCACTTAAATCCTATACCTAATGAGACGGTTTTTGTAGTGCTCTTCTTTCATCGTCGCCTCAAAGCTGAAAGCGCAATGTCCATGGAGGCACGACGGGAATCACTTTTACCATAACCCGAGATCGAACAAAGGAGCCCTCACATAAACGAATAGAGACCGACAACTATTTAGGGCATGAAAGAGAAAGCCACAATCACACACTGGGAGGTACCTGATGTTCATACGTGTTTTGAAATATTCAAAATTCAAAATATTCGTTGGCATAAAATTTGCTTAACACCATACATTTTTTAAATTATTACAAGTCTTGAATTCAAAGTGACATGTGATCATTTTGTGGGAGTAATATGATATCTCTTTTGCCAGCACCTATATAAAACAGCGGTGGTGTGTGTGAAGTCCCTGCAAGAATGAGATGCAATCTCTTAGACCCTATGAACCACTAATGGGATGGTTTTTATGGTGTCCTTCTGTGCAATGGCCATGGAGGCACCACGGGAGATATATTGGGAACCTGAGCCAAGACCTAAAACATTTCCTTGGTCCTTACCGGATATCGAACTGGATACCTTCAGGTCGACAGTCGAGCGCTTTACCACTCGACCTTTCGTCCCCCCATATTGGCGGTGGTAGAAGACGCCAGTTCAAATCCCCAGCCACGTCCCGAAGTAAAGTAATAACCATCAATCAGTAAACCATAATTCAATAAGCCCACACTTTCCCACAGTTAAGCATTAAACCCACAAATCTCTTATCCAAGCACTAACAGTGAATAAAACCGGACCATAAGTTTATCAGTAAACCCATGTCAAGCAATAGACATTTCTACATCAAACACTGTCCGAAAGTTGTGTACTGTCTTCCAATTATTGATCATCCATTTAACTGAATTTAAAAATCTCATGATTTCTATGTCTCATTTGAGTTTCAGTGATTTCCTATAATTATTTTCCCCCACAAATGATTAGGAACGAGGTTTTCTCTTACTCATGTACCACTATTTTCTCACCTGTATTTTCATTCTAAATGATATTATATAGGTTAGGATTAAATCTCTCCCTATCTTCGGGACACGTTTTTTAAATTTTTTTTTTTCAATTCAACAATTTTCAAAAGAATTAAAAAAAAAAAAAGTTATGTCTGACAATTTGACCCTGTGATTGACCTCTCGATTCTCATGGAAATCAGGCCAGACTGATCTTTGAATAGTCTGTTGGTGTCATCAACACATACGCGAGTCAATATTTGATTTGGGTAGTTTGTAAAAACACAGCTTTCCCCTTCCCCCACCCCCGCTACCCCTTTTCAGGCTCTACGATAGTACTGAAAGAAATATTAAAATTACAATTTCACGAGATCTGTCTTTCAATACCTCCTCGCAGTTCTTTTCAATTTCTACAAAAAAAACCCTGAAATTAAATACTTTCTTTTATGCTTTGGGCGAACGCGACGCTATGTAACCATGTTACATGGTATATTGGTTTGTTAAGTCACTATCTGTCTATACTTTGTTTGTTTGGTGTTTCCATTACACTCTACCCGTTAACACAATCAACTCTTTTTTTTTCTGTCTGTCTGTCTGTCTGTCTGTCTGTCTGTCTGTCTGTCTGTCTGTCTATCTATCTATCTATCTATCTATCTTGTGGACGTGGGGGCCATCCTCAACAAATGTTCAACTAAGTTGATTTAGTTGTGAACATAACGCCAATGCATGGCTACCGTCTGTACGGGAATCTCGGAAGAGTGGATTGAACCCCGGCCTTTTTACTGGTAGCTGCATGGACTAACCACTACACCAATGGCATGATGTGTGTGTGATAATGACAAGTAGCTTTCTAATGATCACCACAGATACTTCCATAGATGATCGCCACAGATACTACCATAGATGATCGCCACAGATACTGCCATAGATGATCGCCACAGATACTGCCATAGATGATCACCACAGATACTGCCATAGATGATCACCACAGATACCGCCATAGATGATCACCACAGATACTGCCATAGATGATCGCCACAGATACTACCATAGATGATCGCCACAGATACCGTCATAGATATAAATTTATTTAAGTGATTTAATCCTTGTTTTGCACCATACGTTTGAATGTTCATTCTATTTTAGGTTATCCAATCATAATCCAATGTATAGGGTTTTTGAAATGAACAATTACAGTTCATAAATTCGTTAACAACTGTACTCATTGACCCTCACCCCACACCCACTCCCACCCCCCTCAGTGACCGTTCATGGTCTCATGTACTACAACAGTTCTCGACCGTCTTTACAGAATTAACTTCCTCCAGTTATTCAGCCCAATTTGTCCTGAGGCTACTGTCAGCGTATTGCACCGTTGAAGTATACACTAACCACTCGTGTCTCTCTCTCCTCCCCCTCCCTCCACACACACACTCTATGCCCTCCGAATTTCTTTTCTTTTATTAGAGCGGTCCATTCATTTCTCAACATGAGTTGTTTTACGTTTATAACTTAAGCACCGTTGACGTGTGAACGGTTTTTTTTTATAGGGGTATTAATAGAGAGTTAGGTAACTAAAGGGTTGAACATTGTGGTGCGAGGGGGGGGGGGAGATGGGGAAAAAAGGGGACGGGGTTGCGTTGGTAAGAGAATCATGGCGGCCACGAGTGTGAATGGTGTTGAATATTTTGAAATCTTTAAAAAAATAAACTTGGAATAAAACAATGAAACAAAATAGAATTAACAAAAAATAAGAAGCAGAAATACAATGTTGATCGATTTTCTTATTGTTTTATGGATCGTTAGCGTAGAAAGATCGAATCATGAAGAAATAGTGCTTGCGTATGTGTGTTTGTGTGTTAATTTGAGAGGAGGAGGAGAGAGAGAGAGAGAGCACGAGAGAGAGAGAGAGAGCATGAAAGAGCACGAGAGAGAGAGCACGAGAGAGAGAGAGAGAGAGAGAGAGAGCACGTAGAGAGAGAGAGAGAGAGAGAGAGAGCGCACGAGAGAGAGAGACAGAGCATGAGAGAGAGCACGGAGAGAGAGAGCACGAAAGAGAGAGAGAGAGAGCACGAGAGAGAGAGAGCACGAGAGAGAAAGAGAGCACGAGAGAGAGAGAGCAAGAGAGAGAGAGACAGAGAGAGAGAGAGAGAGAGAGAGAGAAAGATAGAGGGAGAGGAAAAAAGAGGGGGGGGGGACAGAAAAAGATGGCCTGCATCAACATTTTTTCTTTCCATCTTTGGAGACACAAAGGAACAGCTGATGGCCGAGAATTGATAGATGACATGGCCCAGTGGTTCTCAAAAGTGTGTGTGTGTGTGTAGTGGGGCGGGGTTGAGTTGGGGGGGGGTGGGGGTGCGTCCCCGGTGTGTCGTGGCTGAATTTCAGGTGGGTGGCGCAAATAATAATACTAACTATTAATAATTAATTCATCGAAAAAAAATGATGTTTAAAGTAATTACAACTGTCTTTTACTATAAGTAACAAAATAATTACAACTGTCTTTTATTATACATGTATAAGTACAAAATTAAATGTTACAGACGAGTGCGGTCGTGGAAAAAAACCAACAACAAGAGACAAACAACAACACAACAAACAAACAACAACACAAGAGACAAACAACAACACAAGAGACAAACAACAACACAACAGACAAACAACAACACAACAGACAAACAACAACACAACAGACAAACAATAACACAACAGACAAACAACAACACAACAGGCATACAACAACACAACAGACAGACAACAACACAACAGACAAACAATAACACAACAGACAAACAACAACACCACAGACAAACAATAACACAACAGACAACCAACAACACAACAGACAAACAACAACACAACAGACAGACAACAACACAACAGACAGACAACAACACAACAGACAGACAACAACACAACACAGTTTTCATTTTGTGTCGCGGAGCGTAGCAAGTTTCGAGACCCTCTGTCATACAGCAATCCTCTCCACGTGTGTCTAATCTACTCACGTCACTATTATCTCGGGGTGGTGGTGGTGGGTGGTGTGAGTGGGTGGGGAGGGTGACAATATCAACACTCACACACACATATGATAGGAATTGTTTGTGGGGAGGACGGGGAGGCCAGTCGTAATACAGATGGTGAGCCAGGAGAGCACAGATTTGTTTTTATTGAGAGAGAGAAATAGAGTAAGGGATTAGAATACATTGAACTAAATTTACATTTCTTTACATTACTTTATTTTACTTTATTTTACTTTATTTTACTTTACATTAGTTGATCTAGTTGCACCCCCCCCCCTACACTCATATTTTTAGTAGTGATAAAAATATGTAAACATGTGTATGATAGAATGAATTAAGTAAACATGTGTATGATAGAATGAATTAAGTAAACATGTGTATGATAGAATGAATTAAGTAAACATGTGTATGATAGAATGAATTAAGTAAATATTTGTATGATAGAATGAATTAAGTAAATATTTGTATGATAGAATGAATTAAGTAAACATGTGTATGATAGAATGAATTAAGTAAATATTTGTATGATAGAATGAATTAAGTAAATATTTGTATGATAGAATGAATTAAGTAAACATGTGTATGATAGAATGAATTAAGTAAATATTTGTATGATAGAATGAATTAAGTAAACATGTGTATGATAGAATGAATTAAGTAAACATGTGTATGATAGAATGAATTAAGTAAACATGTGTATGATAGAATGAATTAAGTAAATATTTGTATGATAGAATGAATTAAGTACATATTTGTATGATAGAATGAATTAAGTAAATATTTGTATGATAGAATGAATTAAGTAAATATTTGTATGATAGAATGAATTAAGTAAATATTTATATGATATAATGAGTTAAGTCAATATTTGTATGATAGAATGAATTAAGTAAATATTTATATGATATAATGAGTTAAGTCAATATTTGTATGATAGAATGAATTAAGTAAACATGTGTATGATATAATGAATTAAGTAAATATTTGTATGATAGAATGAATTAAGTAAACATGTGTATGATATAATGAGTTAAGTCAATATTTGTGTGATATAATGAATGAAGTAATATTTGTATGAAATAATGAATGACGTCAATATTTGTATGATATAATCATTATTTTTACGTGTTGGCACATTCTAATCCAAGCTTACTAAAAAAAAAGGTTATATAAAATATATATAAATAAATGTTATTTCCTACATCAAAATTAAATGATATGATTCGACATGAGAAAATATTTTATTAAAGATGAGGATGTAAATCATAAGCAAATGAACTGGGCTGTCGCGCATTGTCTGAATTTTGAGCTCACAAGGCGACAGACTAACTAAATAAATGTCTCCCGGTTATATAGTTAAAATATTCTGAGATGAATATTTGATCAAAACATAAATGATCCATTCTTATTTAGCTTGTGTGTGCGTGTGTGTGTGCGTGTGTGTGTGTCTGTGCATTGCCATTGGGAAGATGCACGTCTGCAAAACGTCACACTTCTAGAAACCATGGGAACAGGTTTTAAAACTGAAGTAACAATATCTGACAGGAACAGAGCCTGTCTCCCGCTCGAATGCAAGCACATTTTTGCCCCACCCCCTTTTTCCATCCCCCAAATTTTCTCAATTAGGTACCAGGGAGATACAAACTAGTGTCATGTTACCTTTCTTTTCTTTGTATACGTATTTTTATTAGAAAAAGAAAATTATTAGAAATAACATAGTTTTTTTTTACGGCCGTAGCCAAGAAGCAATGTATCCGTCTCCTTGATTAGATATTACCGCCTTCCAGAGACCGCCACCCGGGTGTTTTCCACCCCCCCCCCCACAAACACACCTCTTGTACCGTAGTACGGTGCGACCGTGGACAGACACCTTCTTAGACATACCACACATAACTGAAAATCATCATGTAGGAAAGATAAAAGTGAAAGTCCACACAATTACGTCCACCATCTTGGCTCCAGCACTATTTGACCTATTTCTTAAGTTCATTGGGGTTTCAATATGAATCTTAAAGAAAATAAAGAGAGGAGGATGGGGGTGGGAAGGGGGACATTACTCTAAGTTTAAATAACACGAGACATGCAATCGATGTAATAATAAAAAGAGGGCGAAGTCGATATTCAGGAAATCGATTTCGCCCTCATGCTGATGTTTGTATCGAATAATTGCTTGCTGGAATAATTAAATTCTGAATTTAAAACCGTAATGAGGGTATGGTGAGTCACAAGATGTAACAATAAAATCTTTAGGTGAACGATTATTGTTAGCCAGACAGGGAAAGGGGAAATATATTTTACGACATTTCGGAACCGTTCCATAGGGTAGGCTCACTAGGTGACTGCATAATATGAGCCACAACCAATGGTGTAGATTTTGAGTCATAATTTGATAAAAACAGATTGGACGCGCAACAAACTATTACTTAAAGAATTGCCCGCCTAAAATTGGACTGGACAATTTTTTTGTATCTATACCTCCCGTGGTGCCTCCATGGCCATAGCACATAGAGGGGATGAAAGAAGAGTCCCATAAAAACAGTCCCATTAGTGGTTGATAGGATCTAAGAGATTTCATAGCATCCTTACAGGGACTTCACACACTAACAGATACACCGGAAGGGCCAGGAACACGGAGAGGTTGTCTATCAGGCAGGCTGAGTTAAAACTTGTGACAAATGTCCGTTCCTTTGGTAGTGCTGTTAGATTGAATGCATTGAACAACATGTTCCTTACGAATTATTATGCACAATCTTCTAGGTATCTGAATTCAGACAAGAGATAAAACAAGTAATAAAGTTCATTACCGTGACTGTGGTCTTTGACCACTTCAACTGCTTAAATTAGTGACCTTATATTTCTACGTCCTTCATTCAAACTACGCACACTAACATATTGCCAATCCGCCTGTAAGTATAGGGACTCAGAGGCGGAGATAAGTCATTTGACGCGTTCCCGGAGGGGGGGGGGTGGAGGCAGAATGCAATATGGGTTGTGGGGAGGCTTAACAAAAAATATATATATGTATAAAAGTTTTTAAATTGGGACTCTAATGAGCCCTTCAAATGTCGGGGCCCTGGACCCATGCTTAAAGCCGCCTCTGCAGGGTTCCCTGACCTATGTCCACGCGCCGCGTAGCATAGAACTGTAGTCAAATAAGTACAATTTTCGTCACGTGAAGATATAGGACGAAAAAAAAAAATGCAAATATCCCACACCTTTGTAATGTAATTCAAGGATATATATTTAAACCTTTTTACAAAGATTACGTAGTATCATCATACATCACACTCTTACCCATGTAAGTTTTACTGTCACATACGTTAATTCAGTTTTTCGTTATTGTAAAATTGATCAAAGCTTTAGTGAAATGCTGGACAACTCCTCCCGACTCGTCACTGTTTGAGAACTACACAAATACACATGACGTCATCCAGTAATGGCGGTGAGGTCAAACGTTTCAATGGCGGCGAGTTAGTGTCCAACAGCACATTAAGATCTGAGGCAAGGTTGAGGCCGGAAATGAAAACTGTAAAGGTAAGTCACGTCACTGAACACCATCCATTCATTCAGTCCATCTATTCATTCACTCATCCATCCAACCGTCCGTCCGTCCATCTATCCATCCATCCAATCTGTTTTGAGTAATTTTTACTTTATTCACTGTGATATTTGAAGAAAAGTTATCTACACTATAACGTGTATCCACAAGGAACTATAACCTTAAACTTAATTCGGAAAAATTCGAGCTGAATGTGAACCTGAAAGTTCAAAGTTCACTTGTTTATGCACTTCAGAACGCGCCAACATGACTTCTAGTTGCTTGATCTTGTTTCGTAATACGAAACATAGGTCGTGACTCACAACAACGAATTAATGCGTAAATAAACTGTAATATCATTTTTTCGTGAACCGATTTATTTGTGTGTGCTGTAATTTTTCAATATAACATGATTGACATGAGCAGCTTAATTGACACGTATATTCAGTGACGGAGGGGGGGGGGGCGATCCACTCCCCGGGTGGGGATTTACTTTGCCACCAAAAAAAAAGGGGCGGCATTTGCATGGGAATGAGTCCGCCCCGGGCGCCACTAAAGCTAGTTACGCCTTTGCGAATAAATTAAAATATGAGTACTTTTAGATGTTGATTATTATTATTATAATTTTTTTTTTTTTAATTTGACAGATCACGCCCATGAAGGCACCGGCCGAGATCAACAACGCTTTACGCCGACCGAGGAGAGTGGCCGGCATCAGGTACACCACTACCTCAACGACCGCAGCGGCGGCGGCGACACCCAGCCCCTTCAGGCCGACGTACCGGGCCGTTCTACCGGAGGCGTTTCAGCCGAACTACACCCAGTGCACCATCACCACCTCCCACAGCATGACGGGGGAGCCCGCCGGCGTGGGGGTCGGCGAGTCTAGCTTCGTCGTCACGCGCGTCACGGACGAGCAGGGCCGCAAGAATGCTGCTGCGGTTCACCACGAGAGGACGGTCATCAGAAACACGGGGGTGGCCTCCATCAGAGACTCGGACGGTCCGAGGGTAGTAAACGCGACAAAGGCTGCGATCCCCATCAATAAAGTCGCCCCCGTCGCCAACAGCGCCAAGTCAGCCAGTCCCAGGAGCAACGACAACATCCTTGACGGTCCCGTTAAAAGTCATCTTGCCTACGCGCAGAACGGGTTTCAAGGTCAAGGTTATTATAACGGAGAGTGGATGCACAGGGAGGGCGTCCATCTTCCGGCGAGTAGTAGTAGTAGTACCCTGCCGCCCGGTTTCAGATTTATGAACACCTTCGCCCCTGACAACAATCCGTTCGGATTCAGCAGGGCCTTAACGTCGGACCGACTCACTCGACGCTATCCTGGCGGCCGCTCTGTACGTAAGCTCTCTTACAACGACGACATGATGCTACCTGGTCAAAGGATATTTAGAGAGGACCCACTCTCACTCGGACAGGGACGCCGGGGGCAGATTGACCTGAACCCTTCGCCACCCCCACAATGGCTTCACGACTCATTGGGCTCGCCCAGAGGGGGCATCATTCGAATGATGGCGCCCTACCTACAGAGCAATTCTACGTCATCATCAAATACAGGCAAGGATGCAATCATCCCCAAGCGTGAACCAGCGGCGATCATTGAAGCACCGCCCAGCCAAAGCACGTTGAAGTTGGCGGATTTCTCATCGCTGGACTTGGCTGACAGCATCATCAGAGCTGTGAAAGAGGACATGAACGAGGTGTACAATCTGTGCCAAACCAGGGTCAAGTATTCAGACTTCATTGAAAAGGCCCAGCCGCACAGGCTGTTGAGGGATAGAGGGGCGCTCAACGAGATTTTGGAAAACAGAAGAGAAGGGGAGAGTATCTCAAGTGAACCCTCGACGAAGAGTGTCATATCCCCCAAGTCCACAATGACACCCCAAAACAGGACGGGTTTATTTTCGAGCCTGAGGTCAAATCATGTGGCCTCGTCTTCAGCGATACCGCCTTTAGATTTGGACTTGACGAGATCGACGACGCCGGAACCCCGTCGAGATGTCGAAATGGTATCGATATCGACACCACCCGAGCCTGAGATCGACTACGACAAGCCGATTACTATTATAATCGAATCCGACCACGACGGCCCTCTCAAAAGCACTCGACCGATTTTAAAACCGACGAGCAAATTAAACAGCGTGACGGGAAACTCGGAGAAAACGAAAAACGGAGACAGCAATAACAACAGACTTACTCATCTGTCCACTGCCCTTTCCTCTCATGCGGAGAGTGTTGAGTGGACTACCGACGTAATTAGCCTGCAAGGAAAAACGTATAGTCAACACGAGCAAGTGACGACTGCAAACAGGGACAAAGGGAGGCTAGTCAGATTTAATGTGGATCCGAAAATACACGAGTTCACTCCCTCTGAACCAGTACTATCACCGAGATAAATTTTAAAGTGATTCTTGACCGATTTATATATATATAAAAAGAATACCACTATATTCATAAAATTATTAAATCAAAGCTGGTGATATCAAGCCAATAGATTCATGTTGATAGCTTTGATCTGTGACAAATTATTGACAGAGAAAACGTCTACTCTAAGTCCTTTTACAGTCGTTATTGTGTTTGTAAAAGTTCTGATATTTTTTTTTAATATTTAGCGGTCTGCTTACAATGTTATAATTATCTCACTAAGTTATATAAAGTAGTATAGTTCTCTTAACCCCAATGGGACCATCGGGGCAGATGAAGTGTATCATTGATCTGTTTCTGTAACCACGGCAAATAAAGGGGATTGTGTGGTCAGCACAACGCCTAGATGTTCTAACTGCGTCTTTTAAACATTTACAAATCAAAACATAAAAATCCAAAATACATATGAATACTAGTAAAGATAAAAGAAGATTCAATACAGCCAGGGGCGGATTTAAGGAGGGACGCCCAGCACCCCCCCCCCCGAATATTTATGGACCCCACAGAGCCCAATTTAAAAACATATGATAAGTCTCTCATTGTCTAAAGGCCCCCATATTTTCTTCTGCGCCACGGGGCCTTCGCTGACGTAATTCCACCCCTGTAACTCAGCCTTAATCCGTATTTTTATTTTCCATATCCTAATAGTGGTAAAATTTCGTGTTTCATAAGTAAATATGTCCTGAATCCTGTTAGCTACTTTCATTTAAGTTTGCTTACTTGAGTGCCGAAACGAAATTCTTTGGCCGAGATCCGTATTTTTAATTTTCAAGTAAGAATGGGAATTCCCCTTTACCAATGTTAGTTTATTTTGACAAAGTTGGGCTAAAAATTCAATATGAATAATCTGAAGGATTTTTCTTGATTAGATATTTCCAATATAAATGGAGTAGTTATAATGGGGTGCAGGGCCCCCCAACAACAGGAGGGCTCCCTCAAACACTATTCGAGAGCTTCCCCCCTCCCCGAGCTGTTGGTTTCAGCACTGTCTCATGCATTGTTAGTTGATGATAGATTGGGCAACAGCACCATTCATTGGTTAAAATATTACTCATTTATATTATAATTAGTAGGCTTTTAGCATATAAATATATTATAGGCTACTTTTTGTTTTGAATGTTGTGTATTATACTTTTATTATTGCAGTGTTTCCCCGTTGTATTGTTGCAATGACTACACTATTATTATATGGGGGGTGGGGTGAGATTTTGTTTTAAATAATTACAAGGACGGCCCTGAGACCGGAGAGAATTGAACGTACCAGGCGTTGTGTGATTAAAACCTCATCATAAGAACCCCACCCCCTCCATTAAATGGGCAATTAATATTTAAATAAAACTACTGTATTATTGTTTGTTGTCGTATAAATAATATAATTAAAAAAAAAAGTGTAGCCATATTTTTGCTGCAGATATTATTAACTTAGTTCATTTTTCAAACTACGAATTATATTAAGAAAACAAAAACAACAACAACAATAATAACAATAATCTTTTATAGTATTTAAACAAATTGGGACCAATTTTAGATCCGAAACAAGGTTTACTTATATTTTGATCCTACCATTAGTGACAGGATTACATATTGTGTTCCCAAAATATATTAAGAGTTCGCAGCTGGTGGTGGTGACAGATGTGGTCGGCACACAACACACTGTCATTTTTTTTTGCAATTTTTCGGCAGACGGTCTAGGCACAATACCCAGGCCTTGTCATTCTGGCATATCGGCAGAACCCACACCCTGCTTGTCTGGCCAGTCTAGGTGTGTATTAAAAAAAACCTTTTATTCTGACATTCCGGTACACTCACGAATCGGCCCCGCCAATAAAGTTTGTGTGGTGTGTACACGACACCCTGTCATGCTAGCGGTGACGGCGTATATTTGAATGGTACAAAGATATCCTTCCGATGGAGCCGACTACAGCAGCACCAAAGTGATCTGACTGAAATACAGTGGTAAAATAAATAGCTCACTTCTGAGATGCACAATACTCATCTATCTATTAAAAATATAGGCCTATTATATTCTATAAAGACCGCGTCTCACGAGTGACAGTAATAAATGTGTAGCACAGATGTTTGTGCGTGCTTGTAGGTGTGTGAAAAATAACTAAAAGTAAAAAAAATAAATAAAATTAAAACGTAACTGTAGTCTTAAAGGTAAAACAAACAATCAAGCCAAGACTTTTGTAAGTTTTGTCAGCGGAGACAAAGAGCTTTATTTTCCACTGGTACATCCTTTATTCTATTCAAATTTATTCATGCCTACAAGAAAGTAATGCATTAAACTATCAAGGGCAGTAATTCTTATGGGCCGCGTTGTAGTGCGCATGCTTCAAGCACTCGCCGAACTCTACGTCACATGAACAGGCCTCGTGTTCACAGGTGCCTGGTTGGTCTGTGGATACAATTTTTTTTTTTAAAAAGATGTTTTCAGCATTGGTCAGTGGCGTCGCTAAATGTTATTATTTTGGGGGGGGGGGGGAAGTGATGGTGGGGAGGGCTCCCACTAATCTTTTTTAGGTAATCGGAATCGATGTTTTAGGGAAAGATCGGAATCGATATTTTAGGGAAAAGATCGGAATCGATATTTTTGGGGAAAAGATCGGAATCGATGTTTTAGGGAAAAGATAGGAATCGATGTTTTAGGGAAAGATCGGAATCGATGTTTTAGGGAAAGATCGGAATCGATGTTTTAGGGAAAGATCGGAATCGATGTTTTAGGGAAAGATCGGAATCGAACCTGTATCGTTAAAAAAATTATAACATCATCCTATCAGTAATATTTATGCGCAACACCTTTTTAGAAAGTCAATAACACTCATGACGGGATTTCGTCGTCAATGACAGATGACTTTTAAAAATGTATATTCAGTGTGATGTATATATTTGTGCATTGTGAAGTAGATGCATGTGTCATCAAGAGAGGAGTTATGTTATTCAAATAAAGTCGAGGAGAGGGGAAATAAGTGGCGTCGATCTTTTAACCTGGTGGAGATTGTGAGGTGGTCTAACGCAGGAAACAGGTCGCTGGAAGGGGGAAAACGGGGTGGGGAGTGGCGGAGCCTTACACAGGAATCCGGATGCTGAGTGGGAACGTTAGAGAACTCACGAATGCCGATTTGTTGTTGTGGAATGGTTTGACTGGTGGGTGGTGGGGGAGGGGGGAGGGAAGGGGCAATAAAAGCAACAAGCTAACCCCATGTCATAAATAGTTGCGCCAATCAGAAACAGTATTATAATCATAAAGTAAAACAAGGCACGATAAAAACATAGTTTTAAAACTAACCGTTTTCTAATATCTATATAAATAATAGCGGTTTGGGTTCTGTGTTAAATCGAAAGTAAAGAATTAATACAACTGTATTCCTGTTTAAAATCGTCAAACGTAAACAATAGTAATAAAAATCATGAAAAAATCGGATCTTTCCGAAATCAAAAATAACCTAGCCTACTGATCAAACCCAAGGGAATACAACTCTATGCAAAGGTTTTGCACATTTTGCAGTGAACAGCTAGTGTATATAAATATATTTTTAAAAATTTTGTAATCAATTTTAATCACAGCATGTCCACCTAACCCCCAATTATCCCTTATAAATTTTAAAACAAGCAGTTTTGTTCACCTTTTTAAAGACGCTGCCGATTGAAGGGATAGAGAGAGACATACAATGTAGCACGGTGTGTAAAAGCATGCACGCGTGTGTTCTGCTGCTTTGGGCATGAGATGTATTATTGATGCAAGGGAAGTAGCTCATTTATTAGTGCCGTTCGTCAAATTTGAACACGGTTATATCCCTTAAATAGTTGTGAGAATTTTTTTGACTCATATTTATTAAAAAAAAAAAAATAAATAAATTGCAAAATTAATTATTGAATCATGCACTGTCATGGAGCTAGAACATGTATGAAAAATTTGTCACTAAATAGTGCCTCAAAAATTACAAAATCACAATTTTTACCCAAGAAATACTTAAATAAATAAATAAAGAGAAGTTTTGAGCTAAGAATAAGAAAACTATTAGAATGACATTCACCAAGACAGACACAGTAGCCGTAGTCGCAGTAAATCTCAGTCCAGGTGATGTGGGTGACCCAGCAGCTAGTGCTGCCATAGCAACTGTCGTGCCTCTGACAGCATCTGGACGTCGGACAAATGACAGAAATGACAGACATAATATAAATAATAGAAATGACAGAGATGACAGAAATGATAGAAATGACAGAAATGACATAAATGACAGACATGATATAAATGACATAAATGACAGACATGATATAAATGATAGAAATGACAGAAATGACAGAAATGACAGCAATTATAGAAATGACAGACATGATATAAATGACAGAAATGACAGACATGATATAAATGACAGAAAGATAGAAATGACAGAAATCACGGAAATGATAGATGACAGACATGATAGAAATGACAGACATGATAGCAATGACAGACATGATAAAAATGACAGACATGATAGAAATGACAGAAATGACAGATATGATAGAAATGACAGATATGATAGAAATGACAGACATGATATAAATGACAGAGATGACAGAAATAAACAGATTTACTGGGGGGGGGGGTGCACTAAGTCCAACAAAGGGGCAAACATTGGCTTATAATTTACCTGTCCACAGCATCTACAGGTGTGCCCTGTCCTCCGAGCCCGCAGTAGCAGCCGTAACCGTTGTAGTCCAGGGAGCTCCGCCCGGTGTATGCCTTGATGACCTCATCCAAAGTGAGCAGCCCACGGGGTGATGCCTGGTAGGTGAGTACCTTACCCACTGTGTCGAAAAACAGCACGATAAGTTAAAATAAAATTTCAAGTCAAACTGCCGTCAGCCTGTCCAACCATTCGTCAGTCTGTGTGTCTGTCAGTCTATCAATCTACCTACCAACAACCCCACCCATCCACACAGGTACCTAAATGCTTACCTAGCTTATACCAATCAACCAACCTACCTACCTATCCTCCTACTCGCCTTCCTACCGGTCTATCTATCTATCTATCTATCTATCTATCTATCTATCTATCTATCTATCTATCTATCTATCTATCTATCTATCTATCTATCTATCTATCTATCTATCTATCTATCTATCTATCTATCTATCTATCTATCTATCTATCTATCTATCTATCTATCTATCTATCTATCTGTCTGTCTGTCTGTCTGTCTGTCTGTCTATCTATCTGTCTGTCTGTCTGTTTCTCTATCTATGAATCTAAATTTCTTAAAGAATAAATATATACACACTAAACATTAATAGACCTATATATTAAATTCATAACAGCTATTGTTATATTCTATAAACGGCTTTCTATCATGTTATTAAATCTACTCTGCAATAAGTCTATTTGTTTTACATCGAGAAATTAGACCGGAAATTATATAGAACGAGAGATGTTTGTCTAAATCCCACATTCATTAACATTATATTCAAACAACTGCTGTCACAGGTGAATGAACTTACCAACGCCGGAAACGAATACACTCAAGAGAGCGATGGATGTCACACATGCTAGAGAGTTCATCCTTTAGCTTTTGACCTACAGAAAAAACCCGCATAATATAAGTATAATAACTGAAGTGTAATTTTCTCAACATTGTAATCACATTACAAGGAGATAAATTAGGTTAATAGACTTTTATTTCGAACCCATTGCTAGCACGTTGCTAGAACTCATTGCCGCAATTGCAACATATCCGTCGAATAATCCATTCTGGTTTAAAAAAAAGAACGATAGCTTTCTACGTTAACGTCATTCACATTATTTGGTCAAACTTATTCTTAGTTATTTAATTAGCTATTAGCAAATAGACTTCTACCGAATGTACTTTTTTATATATATATATATATAGTTCAGTATTCTTCAACATTGCTATATATAGTTCAGTATTCTTCACCATTGCTATATATTGTTCAGTATTCTTCACCATTGCTATATATATAGTTCAGTATTCTTCACCATTGCTATATATAGTTCAGTATTCTTCACCATTGCTATATATAGTTCAGTATTCTTCACCATTGCTATATATAGTTCAGTATTCTTCACCATTGCTATATATTGTTCAGTATTCTTCACCATTGCTATATATATAGTTCAGTATTCTTCACCATTGCTATGTATAATTCAGTATTCTTCACCATTGCTATATATAGTTCAGTACTCTTCACCATAGCTATATATAGTAAAGTTTCCTTCACCATTACTATATATATAGTTCAGTATTCTTCACCATTGCTATATATAGTTCACTATTCTTCACTATTGCTATGTATAGTTCAGTATTCTTCACCATTGCTATATATCTCTATACTTATAAGACGCATTTGTTGTCGGTCTGTCTGTCTGTCTGTCTGTCTGTCTGTTCCCTTATAACTCAAGATCCAGATAACCAAATAATGTGAAATTTGTTACACATACACATAATTACATGGGGAAGGTTATAGGACAGGTTTCGTTTCATCTCGATGGGTAGCTTAATTGTAATTAATTTTTTTTTATTTTAGTATTTTACTATATTAAAGTAATCTCGACGGCGCCATAAATAAAATTCCTCTGTGACGTCATTTCCCGATGTTCGAATAGAACTTGCGCGCTGGTGCTGTATTGTGCCTTTGTGATGCAAAGAATTGCTGATGTTTTTTCATGCTCTCTGATTTGTACAGTTTGAGGAAGATAAAGGAATGAAGAAGGATTTTAGAAGAAGTGTGAAGCCATAATAATAATATAAGTATATATATATATATATATATATATATATATATATATAGAGAGAGAGAGAGAGAGAGATAGAGAGAGAGAGAGAGAGAGGAGGCAGGGGAGAGAGAGAGGAAAGAGAGGGTAGGAGGAGAGGGAGGAGAGGGAGAGAGAGAGGAGGGAGGGGGATGGACGGGGGGAGGGGGAGGGGGAGGGAGATGGGAGAGGGAGCAGGGGGAGAGGGAGATGGGAGAGGGAGCAGGGGGAGAGGGAGAGAGAGAAGGGAAGGGAGGGAGAGAGGGGTGGGAGAGAGGGAGGGAGAGAGAGATAAAGAGTGAGGGGGGCAGGGACGGAGAGAGAGGAAATGAGGGAGGGAGGAAGGGGGAGAGAGGGGGAGGGAGAGAGAGAGAGATGGAAGAGGGAGGAGGGAGAAAGGAGAGGGAGAGAGGGTTAGGGGAGGGAGAGAGGGAGGGAAGGAGAGAGAGAGGATGGAAGAAATGGGGAGGGAAGAGATAGAAAAAGAGGAAAGAGGGGCAGGGGAGGGGAGAGAGAGAGAGGGGAAGGAGGGAGGGAGATGGACAGGGAGGAGAGAACGAGGGGGAGTAGAGGAGAGAGGGAGATGGGAGAGAGAGAGGGAGAGAGAGGAGGAGAGGGAGGGAGAGGGAGGAGGAAAGGAGAGAGGGGGGAGGGAGGGAGGGAGAGAGAGAGATGGAAGCGAGAGAGGGGGTAGGGGGAGAAAACAGTGGTAAGGGTAAACAGAAAACCTTATTTTAAACCCGGGCAAAGCCGGGTACTTGCAACTAGTAGTTCACTATTCTTCACCATTGCTATATATAGTTCACTTTTCTTCACCATTGCTATGTATAGTTCAGTATTCTTCACCATTGCTATATATAGTTCACTATTCTTCACCATTGTTATATATAGTTCAGTATTCTTCACCATTGCTAAATATAGTTCACTATTCTTCACCATTGCTATGTATAGTTCACTTTTCTTCACAATGTTAAGCAACCAATCTTTTTGCGGTTAATTAATTCTACATTTTTTCAATTGTTGTGTTCACCAAAATTGCGTATTTATATAACCCGTTCATGTTGGCATACATATGAAACCATTTACATGACCAAGTCATCACCTGATGTGAATGTATTATAATTCGATCTTTCGGTGCTAGAGTCGACCTCCATTTCGGTCATATTTCATGTTTTCGTCGCCGCTTTTTTTTTTCTCATCATAAATTTCATATCTATCTATCTATCTATCTATCTATCTATCTATCTATCTATCTATCTATCTATCTATCTATCTATCTATCTATCTATCTATCTATCTATCTATCTATCTATCTATCTATCTATCTATCTATCTATGATGGTCGTGCGGTAACGCGTTCGACTGTCGACCTGAAGGTACCTGGTTCGATCTCCGGTGAGGACCAAGGAAATTTTTCAGGTCTTGGCTCAAGTTCCCGATATATCTCCCGGGTGCCTCCATGGCCATTGCACTATCGGCTATGGTGGGGATGAAAGAAGGGCACCATAAAACCGTCCCATTAGTGGTTTATAGGATCTAAGGGATTTCATCTCATCCTTACAGGGACTTTACACATCTATCTATCTATCTATCTATCTATCTATCTATCTATCTATCTATCTATCCATCTATCTATCTATCTATCTATCTATCTATCTATCTATCTATCTATCTATCTATCTATCTATCTATCTATCTATCTATCTATCTATCTATCTATCTATCTATCTATCTATCTATCTATCTATCTATCTTATCTATCTATCTATCTATCTATCTATCTATCTATCTATCTATCTATCTATCTATCTATCTATCTATCTATCTATCTATCTATCTATCTATCTATCTATCTATACTTTATTCGTTCCTCCCACTCATCTATCAAACTATCAATCAATATATCCGCCCATCCCTTCACCTACACAATTAAACAATCATCCAACAATCAATCATCCAATCAATAAATCCATCTATTTAACTTTCTATATTATTTCCATTTACCTTATGTTAGTGGCTTTCGGCAGACGTGGACCTGGAACTAAGAAATTCATATTTTTAGGCCAACCGCTTTTATAATCATTTAAAATTAACAAAAAAAAAGAAGGTTAATTGAAAATGAAGTCAAGGCTTACACAAGAGATAAAGAGTTTCAGTAGTACAGTTACAAAGTTTCATGATTTTATCTAAAGATTTGTATTTTAATTTAGTCGTTACAGCACGATTTTTTTTGTTTTGAGTTAATCTATTTTAGGAAAACCTCGGGAGAAAAAAGAAAATGAATTGAAAAAATACGACTAAGGTTTTTTTATTTTCAAAGATAAAGAATTAATTTATTTTCCAAGTTATACCACTGGAAACCTTAAGTTTTCTTCATGGCAAACATTTCAGACAGGATACACATTTCTTTCAGGGCAGTCATTTCTTTTAGGGGCAGACATTTCTTTCAGGGCAGTCATTTCTTCTAGGGGCAGTCATTTCTTTTAGGGGCAGACATTTCTTTCAGGGGCAGACATTTCTTTTAGGGGCAGACATTTCTTTTAGGGGCAGTCATTTCTTTTAGGGGCAGACATTTCTTTTAGGGGCAGACATTTCTTTTAGGGCAGTCATTTCTTGTACGACATACATTTCTTTTAGGGGCAGACATTTCTTTTAGGGGCAGACATTTCTTTTTGGGCAGTCATTTCTTGTAGGGCAGACATTTCTTTTAGGGCAGACATTTCTTGTAGGGCAGACATTTCTTTTAGGGCAGACATTTCTTTCAGGGCAGACATTTCTTTTAGGGTAGTCATTTATTTTATGGCAGACATTTCTTTTAGGGCAGTCATTTCTTGTAGGGCAGACATTTCTTTTAGGGCAGACATTTCTTTTAGGGCAGACATTTTTTTTAGGGCAGACATATCTTTTAGGGGCAGTCATTTCTTTTAGGGGCAGACATTTCTTTTAGGGGCAGACATTTCTTTCAGGGGCAGACATTTCTTTTAGGGGCAGATATTTCTTTTAGGGGCAGTCATTTCTTTTAGGGGCAGATATTTTCTTTAGCTCAAATATTTTTTTAAGAAATTGAAATACAGATAAACCTTTGGCTGAGAGGCTATATTATGTTATGAAGATTTAGGGTTCGAGTCCAATAAAAAAAAACAACAAATTAACAACAACCACAACAACAACAAAACCTAAACGCACACGTTTTATTGTCATAATTTTACCAAATTAGCTTCACTGTTTTCCAATAAAATTTTAACTTATACATATCTTTGTGGAAAATGTTTAAATGCTTATTTACTAATATTTTGTTAAATGTTTAGAGCATATAGGCTATATACATATATATATATATATATATATATATATATATATATATATATATTTCTTTGTAATGTTTACAACATATACATCTATAGAATATTTAAGGCCTATTTAACTTATTTTATTATTAAGAGCAATAAAAAGTACTTGTTTTTCCTGTTTGATTATATCTAGATTCCTTGAATAGGAAGCAATACATTCTGTTGACAGGAGTTGTCTCACAATACATTCTGTTGACAGGAGTTGTCTCACAATACATTCTGTTGACAGGAGTTGTCTCACAATCATCAACTTTCTCCGCACGGTAAAAGTTGATATAAACAGGATCTGAGTTTTTTTTGCATTGTAAAAAAAAAAAAAAATAACATGTAAAAAAAATGGACTTTTATTAAAATTGGTTTTAGATCATACAAAGATTTGTTTTAATTTTATTTGTTAAAAAAAAAAAGCTTTGGTGCCTGTATGGATTGTTTCATTTCTTAATCGCTCACTGTTTTTATTAACTCAATCAAATTTAAATGAACGTTTGTTTGATGTACGCCATTTTAATCTAAGTTTTTTTTTTAAAAATAAATTTTTTTTTATTATTTTTATTTCATACTTTTTAGTGTCAAAAAGTATTTTTTGTTTTGTTTTAGTTTGTATGGTAAATGTAAACTAATAATTGGCGTACATAGTGCAATGAAGAAATACTAAAAATCTGTCGTCTTATATTTTGTTATTTAAAAGAATTTCGCTTGCTTTTGTTGGTATATACAATATTAAACATAACTCGCCAGAGCGAAAAAAAAAACAAACAAATTTCAGTGCTCCGTACATTGTTTAACCAGTTCTACTTGAGAAATTATTATCTCTTTTCGCCATTTCCCTCTACTTTATATAAATACTATCACAAAAGTAATTAGCTTTGGGCTCCATAAGAATGTAATGAATTGACTCGAACGTTTTGAAATAGTCTATTGTCATCGGGAATTCCCATGTGTTCAAAATTTCAAATGTATTGGTGAAAGTTGGTGAGAATTGATTTTCCATTTCCCAATGGGTAAAATTTCTATAATTTTTATTGTGAGAAATGGAGAATATCCAGATTTGCCCTCATAGCCTTGGGGAAGGGCGGGGAAAGTAAGGAACGCCGAGGAATAGCTCGATAGGAATAGCACTGCTTAGTGATCCAAAAAGCTTTGTAATGCATCCTTGGCATTGTCCACTAGCGCTATCGTGGTCATATTAGACTTGATTGTGTTGGTGCATGCTGATCGTTTAAGCAAGCCATAAAAATTTCGGTTAAAAACGAAAAACCTTCAAAAACAACAACAACAACAACAACGCAAGGAGAAATTTCAAATCCGGTTGCACAAACCGGCAAATGACAAGTGTTTGATTAGGCTTTGGCCAGAGTTCGTCAGTTACAGCAACCAAATATTTAAGGCCGGTAAACAAGACAGAATATACTTAGTATAACAATAACATTTATGTGTGTGTGTGTGTGTGTGTCTTCGAGTGTAAGATGACATTTAGATTGTTCAAAATCAGGATGTGCTATATTATAACGGATCTTCATCATCCGTTCCATATATTTACAAACTGTTGTTTAAATGAGTTGAAACTATAAAAGTCCAAGAAAAATCACGGTAGTACCTGCGAACTAAAAATCACCGTAGCAGTTCAATACTAAACATAGGTGTGTATATACTTTTAATACATTTAAAATGTTAATAATATTTAGGGCCTTTAAAAACAAACAATAACAACTAAATGTTTATTTATTTATTTGGATGTGTTATTCATAATTTTATTCAAAGTCAACTATCTATGTGTAATATAAATTGATGTTAGGAATTAAAAGTAATACGATTTACTAAATATGTAAGATATTTCAATTTCATTTAAGTGACGCAATTTGTAGAAAGTTTTAGATCTAATCAGGAGAAACGCTCTTCTGTTGTGAAAACATTTTACCGCTTTCGATTTTGCCTTAAAAAATATTGGAGAAATAAATATGTTTTCTGTAAAAAAAAAACAAATATTGGAACACAAATTTTAAAGCATAAATTAACTTTTTTCATCAAATTTATGAATTTTTGACGGATATTAATTATAGTTAGCTTTGTCTTTCTTTTCAAACAGATAAAGTCACGTGATTTCCATTAATATGAAAATGACAGCTGGAAAAGTCATGTCAAGAACTTTTATCAACTGTTTGTTCCTGTGGTTTGTCGGTAAGAAATCTGACTCTAATTGGTCAAGATTGTAAGGAAGTGAATGATCTAAATCATGTGTGTCCCACCCCAACCATCGAACCCCCCCCCCCATTCAGCAGTGCCAAAAGCTGTTATGTTAGTGACTAAAATGTGTTCGTTAAAATAAATGGTTAGTAGTGATTAAACTGGTAGGCAGTGACGAATAGATAGTTCCTATGGTTGTACTGTTGTCATGGTATGGATTTTACGTCAAAAGGCAGATTTGAAAAGATATCATCCGTAGTATTCTTAAGTTTTGCCCCTTGGAAGATTGAAGTAAATTATAATGTTTACTTCCCTTGGTTAGAAGTATGTGTGTGATATTCGCTACTTGTAAATTTTACTCATACACGACAGCTTTACGCCGCTCCTAATGTCTAAATGAATTTTTGACTATTAAATCAATCAGTCAGTCATCCAGATAACATAAAAAGCAAGCAACCAAATCATTTTTCAATCAGCTATTTACAGACTGGTAGCCGAGCGGTGTAGAGCACTCGAATGTCGATCTCAAAGTCACGGGTTCGATCCGTGGTGAGAACCAATGGTATATTTCCAGGAGCTTGTGAATTTTGATTCGAAGTCCCTCAAGTCCACCCAAGCTTTAAATTGGCACCTGAATTTAAGTTGGGGAACTAAAGGCGGCTGGGCGTTGTGCTAACCACATAATCCCTTTAAATGACGAGGTTACAGAAATAGAAGAATTCTAAACGCCGTCTGCCCCAATGGCTCATAACATATGGCTCGTCAGACAATGTAAAGTTCTGACCTACTCAACTACTCTGCACTTTTTCCTATACAAGTTCTCTTTACACCTCCACTTCAGTCCTCCCATGAGTTTCTCTCTTTACACCTCCACTTCAGTCCTCCCATGAGTTTCTCTATTTACACCTCCACTTCAGTCCTCCCATGAGTTTCTCTCTTTACACCCCCACTTTAGTCTTCCCATGAGTTTCTCTCTTTACACCTCCACTTTAGTCCTCCCATGAGTTTCTCTCTTTACACCTCCACTTCATTCCTCTCATGAGCTTTACATTGTAACATACACTTATTTTTCAGTAATGTATTATTTTTACTGAACTGAGCATGAAAATTTAATCAAAGTAGATAGATAAATGACCAATTGTAGATTACTTTGATGTGAAACTAAAATAAGCGTCAGACCACTTTTTACATTTATATTCGTAAATCTTTATCGATGTTACTATTTTTGATACTTTGACGGTTATGGTTTTAAAGAGTATTTCACCAAGTGTATTGTTTTTTTATGTATTTTTTTTTTGCTCATTCTGTGCGCATACAGAGACGTTCCACGCATCGCCGGGCAATCCTTCAACTACTAAACAATAATATAAATAATCAAAGTATACGGCGGAACCTTGGGCTACGAACGTCCTAGGTCACGAGCAATATGAAAGATAAACTAATTTTGAAAGATTCTCCATCAAAAGACGCGACAAATTTCCCTTTGATAGTTTCCTTGTTCAGAAAGATTCCTGCTGCAAAGAAACAGAATAAACATAAAAACAAATGGGAAACATTTCCCAATATTAGACTCCTCGTAAGAAAATTAGACAAATATATTTTGTTGCGCTAAGTCTTTTTATTTAATATGAGAAGTATACGTAATGTTGTCGTTTTTTCAAGTCAACGACCCGGATGTTAATAAAGTAGAACGATTTTTTTTATTATTTTGAAACGCATTGTATTAATTTTTATTGATTTCAATGTTCAGGTTATGAGTTCGTAATCAGAGGGTCCACTTGGGAGTTAATCGAATTCCTAATCCGAGGCTCCACTTGGGAGTTAATCAAGTTCCTAATCCGAGGCTCCACTTTGGAGTTAATCAAGTTCCTAATCCGAGGTTCCACTTGGGAGCTCATCAAGTTCCTAATCCGAGGTTTCACTTGGGAGTTAATCAAGTTCCTAATCCGAGGTTCCATTTGGGAGCTCATCAAGTTCCTAATCGGAGGTTCCACTTGGGAGCTAGTGAATTCCTAATCCAAGGTTCCAGTAGGGAGTTAATTAAGTTCCTGATCCGAGGTTCCACTTGGGAACTAATACAATTCTTGTCCAAGGTTCCACTTTTTAATTTGTCAGCATGATAGTTTATTTTATGTTCACACATACCCTTGTTTCACAAACAGTCTGTCAGGTGTCGTCTGCTGAAGAGGAAGTAGAAACTCTCTCACGTGACAGGCGCAGTGTCTTTCAACTTAGGGAAATTATCCAAAGGTGTACAGGGAGAAGCGCTCTTGACTATAATGGTTACGGGTGTTACTGTGGTATTGGTGGAAGAGGCACACCGATGGATGCAGTAGACAGGTATATTTCGATTTTTCAAAATAAAGGCTATTTCTGTGTTCTGGCAGAAGAAAAAAAAGCGTTTCCTGCAAAATAAAATATAATGTGGCAATATTTATGGACCATCACACGAGAAATAGAATGTGGCAATATTTATGGACCATCACACGAGAAATAGAATGTGGCAATATTTATGGACCATCACACGAGAAAAAGAATGTGACAATATTTATGGACCATCACACGAGAAATAAAATGTGGCAATATTTATGGACCATCACACG
Source organism: Bulinus truncatus (assembly GCA_021962125.1). NCBI lineage: Eukaryota > Metazoa > Mollusca > Gastropoda > Planorbidae > Bulinus > Bulinus truncatus. The sequence continues at coordinate 586,022 of JAGDYQ010000279.1, read as the reverse complement.
AGAAATAGAATGTGGCAATATTTATGGACCATCACACGAGAAATAGAATGTGGCAATATTTATGGACCATCACACGAGAAAAAGAATGTGACAATATTTATGGACCATCACACGAGAAATAGAATGTGGCAATATTTATGGACCATCACACGAGAAATAGAATGTGGCAATATTTAGGGCTGCATCTAATCTATCTATCTATCTATCTATCTATCTATCTATCTATCTATCTATCTATCTATCTATCTATCTATCTATCTATCTATCTATCTATCTATCTATCTATCTATCTATCTATCTATCTATCTATCTATCTATCTATCTATCTATCTATCTATCTATCTATCTATCTATCTATCTATCTATCTATCTATCTATCTATCTATCTATCTGTCTATCTATCTATCTATATATTTGTCTATCCATCGATCCATCCATCCATCCTTCCATCAATCCATCTATTCATCCATCCATCCATCGATCCATCCATCGATCCATCCATCTATCTGCTTTCTCAAACATAGAAGAAATAAATTAACACTTCACGGTCAACACACGGATGAACGTTGTCTCAGTGTAAGACTCTAATCTGTCTACAATAGAATCATCTAGCTTCATGTTCTGTAAAATAATTTATATACAGACCCGCGAAAAAAAACTACGTGTATAGATTTCACAGTTAAGGCCAATAACGTGTTACATTTTATGCTATTTCTGTTTTTTAATTAAATTGGTTTCAATAATTTTTTTTTAGAACCAAGAAAAAAAAATACTGAAATAAAAATAAATAAATTGAAGGTGTGATATATTTTCAGATGCTGTCAAAGGCATGACAACTGTTACACCAACACGGACTGCCAAATGACACATTCAGTTACTTACAGCTACAGCTGTAATGGATGCAGCTGTCAGTGCAGAGGTAAGTAGGCGGATGATTCTGAAAGAGTCCGCCATTATAGGGAGGTTCCAAATGAAAACATTCCATGAAACATATTTTCAAGCATTGCTTCTAGCTAAAGCGTGGGTGAATACAATTTATACGACTGAATAGGTCTTAACCCCTATTATGATTATCGATAGATAAATTATCTATAAATCTACATACACCAACGCTTTTAATGTTGGTACTGCTAATTTTTTTCCAATATTTGTATGATGTTTTGAACTATTATTATTTTTTTATTTCACTTTTAGTTAATTTTTTTAAGAGATTTAAATTTTATGTTAAATTTATGTTTTACGAATTATCTATATACATAATCGGCTAACATAGACGGTGGTTCGACCGACAGACCTACACACCGTGCGGTGTAAAGTATGCTCATGGCAATAAAAGCCGCATGTCTGTACGTTACAAATACACGGCACCGTACGAGTTGAAAGCTTACATCGCTTAAAAAAAGTCTCAGTTCTACGTCATACCTTTGCGGAGTTAAAAAAAACAGCGCGTGTCATCGACCGTCTCTATAAAAATAGTCTAGGGAATTCCAAAATTATAGAAACTAAAAAGAGACAATGTATGTTAAATGAGAGTATGTTTGGTGCGCATTTTGTTCATCAAATGAATCTTTCTTGAATAAAATGAAATGCTGGGGAATTCTAAACACAACAAGGATTTCTTATTAATGAATGAAGATTTTTAAATGATATGGAGTAGTGTGCGTAAATTATGTTTAATAGTCGGGGGTTGTTTTTGTTAAGCTTCTGTACCCATATTGAGGATTATTTTCTTTGGGATGAATTATATAAAAAGCTATTTTTTTGTATATAGACTGATTGTTAACGCGCTCAAATATATATTACCGAGTTGGTTGGGATAGGGGTGGGAATAAACCAAATGGTTGCAGAAAGGGGGGGGGGAGGTCAAGCTAATTTTTAACCTCACGTCTCTCTTTTTTTTTTAAATACGTCATATTAAACATGATGAATTATAAAATTATAAAAAAAGAACTGTTGGAATGGGGGTGTAGGGTTGGGAAAGGAGTGTTTAACGGGAGGGGGGGGGTAGGGAGAAGTGTCACGTGGTATTGTTAACAGGGTTCACATGCAGTTATACTAAATGCCCCTTTTTGTAATTTTGTACATTGAGACCAACCGCGATTCGGGCATGTCTTGAGTGGAAGGGGGGTAGCGGGCGGGGGAGGGAGGGAAAGAAGGATGGGTGTGGGGCTAAGTGAAAAAGGATTGATACATTATTAAAAAATAACTATTGAGAAAGAGTCCTTTAAAATATTATGAATGAATTAAGATTAGTCAATGATATGGTGTTGTGAGCGCATCACCATTTTGAACTCCAACTGCGTGCCTAATAGCCGGTCCGGGTACTGGGCCTGTTCAGCTAGTTTATAAATATTTATCTAATAAGAAACGGGGGCGGGGGGGGTTGGAGGTTGGAGTTCACGCAGCGACGACATTTGTAATCAGATGCAAGAATACATAAAAACATAAAATAAAATTCAAGAACAGCTAAACTGAACTCTTTGGTTGTTTAATCTTTGTGGCGATAACTTTAGCCAAGAGCTCGATAAAATCCTTAAAAAATATCTTCTTTGGTGACTCCTATCCTCGGTCATTACCGTCGCGACTAGGTGTAAACAAAAATATCCCAGTTTTTTTTTTAAGCATCTAGAGCAGTGGTTCCCAAACTTTTTTGACCCATGGACCCCTTTTAGAATCAAACTTTCCCCACAGACCCCCAAGTGAAAAACCTACATAAATTCATAATATACAAATTACAAAGGAATGAAGAAAAAAAACATTTTTACGAAGAAGTATTCATTGAAATTATAATTTCTGTTTAAAATAAAATAAATTAATGACTTGGATGAACTTGATGAGATGCTGTGAGTGTGTTTATGTTCCATCTCAAGGTTTGTGAGTAGCAGCCGATAATTTCCCGGAGCACTAATTTCTTGTCGGTTTCTTTTTGTTGTGATGAGATTCAAAACGGCACTGAATCCACGTTCTACCAAATAGGAAGACGGCAAAAAGCAGTCAACAACTTCTGTACAATAACCCATAATGCGTGATATAAAATTGGTATTTGTTTTTGTAACCAAAATTTGTGATATCCTTGTTCATACAATGGTTTCAGTTACTCATTTGTGGATATTTCAATAAGCTTCTCCTGTATTTCTACGGATTCATCTGTGCTAGGTATGTGAGTTTGTCCACTTGCGAAAGGGTTCAGCACCCAGTCGGGAATATCCAAGTGAAGAATGTCTTCAAATCTTTGGTTTATGTCTGCATGATTCTTGACAGTAAGCAAGCAAATATTCATCCCTGTTTTGCAATTTCAAAAGATTTGGAAACAGAACATTCTCCTCTTGCCAAGTTTTGTTTGTACAGAAAATTTTGCCACAATCGCAGACATTACGCTTTTAGTTTTGATTAAATTTAATTGGTCACCTTGTAGTTTCAAATAAGTTTCGTTAAATTTGTCAAATAAATCAGTCAAATAGGATATGCCATTTTTTGAGTTAATTAAATTGTGTCACAAATCATTGTCTTTGCTTTCCAAGAATTCCAACACAGAATCAAAAAGGACATAAAAGCGATTTAAACATGCACCTTTGGATAACCAACGTACTTCTGTGTGAAGTAGTAAACGATTATAGTCCTCATCATTTTCCAAACAAAGTTGAGCATATAATCTCTCATTTAAAGCAATCCTTTTGATTTTATTAACTGCTTTAATTACATGATCTAGTGATCCATGCAAACGTTCACTAAGATTTTTTGCAACCAAATGATGTCGATGAAGGACACAATGTACTGAACATACATTTGGTACAGCTTGTTTTAAGTATGCCAGAAAGCCTCGGTATCTTCCTACCATTGCCGGAGCACCATCAGTAGCAATAGAGATGATATTAGTTAAGGGTTTATCTTTTACATCAAAATAACTTTTTAATTGACTAAATAACGTTTCTCCTTTTGTGTCGGTTTCCAAACATTTAGAAAATAGCAATTCTTGCCAACAATTTTCTTTTTATAAATCTTACATAAGCTAAAAGTAAAGCTTCATTTCTTGGTTAAGTTGACTCATCAAGGTGTATAGAGAATTCAGAAGTTTTTAAGTACTCACATAAAGAATTTTCTACGGACTGAGCCAATTCGTCAATCCTTCTTTATACTTCTTTACTCTGGAATTCTTTTTATAATCTCGAAAGCTGGTTTGTGCAACACGGTGAGTATTACCTCACTTACAGCTGGTAAAATAATGTCTTCAGCAATAGTATGCAGCTTTCCAGACTTTGCAATCAATAAAGAAACGTTATAAGAAGCACGCAGTCCATCATCATCTCATTTATATGTTGTCCTATGAGTTTCTGCAGTGACAGTGTTTTCAAATATTTTTCTTTGACTGTTTAAAAAAACGTTAAATCCTTATCTTTTTTTATCACTGAGCATTTTTATTAAATGCTACTTAAGCTTGGAAGGTTTCATTGAATCATTAGACAACGTTTTATTACACAGAAGACACATACTATTTCCAGGTGATGAAATAAATCCATGCTTCAAATATTCAACACTGTATTGTCGGCATTTTTTCTTTGGCTCACTCATTCTGTTATCTGTTTAAAAGCCACAAAGGGATATAACCTAGAAACTTGTGGACACTGACTGAAGTTCGGCGCCATACATACGATACCAGACAGTAGATAATTAGCTTATCCCAACATTTGTCTCTTGAAAATAAAAGGGCGCTTAGCATTGCTTTTAATTCCAGCCTAACCTTTTTTTTCACAGGTATGTGTCACCTAAAAAATACAAACTCTCTCTCAACATGACCGACATTGTAATCTCAGAGAGTCAGAGTAAACATGGCGCATTTTCTGCATTATCGTGTTTTCTGCCGTCTGTCTCTTACCATGCAATGCTTGTTTTTTTAACTTAATTAGCTGGTGCTTTTAGTTTATTTATTGTTTCTACTTTTATTTCCATTAAAATAAAATGGATTTTAATTTCACTATTTTGCATTTAACCTTGCGCGGACCACCTAGAGTTGTTCAGGGACCCCCAAATGAATAAAATATTCCGCAGACCCCCCTGGATGCTATCAGGGACCCATAGGGGTCCGTAGGGACCATTTTGGGAACCACTGATCTAGACTTTAAAATCTTATTCGCCAGCAGCATCATAGACTTGTGAAAATATATTATACCTTTCTGTAGTCTGCAGCAACGAATGGCTAATCTCCCCATCTCTCCCCAGATCTTCCAGGATGCAAGCGTCAAGCCTGTCTGTGTGACGTAGAGTTTGGCCGATGTCTGGCCGGCGCTGGTTACAATCGGGCCAACAAGGGAGTTTGTCGATAGGTCAGTGACACACTTAACAACTCAGAGGAAGCTATGATGACGTGGACCATTCTTTATTTCAACAAAACTGAGACGCACGTCAGTTCAAAGCTGTGGCGATGTTCAAATAGTTTTTTTTATACGTTTAATTTTACACCTTTTCATTCTTTATTGTTTTTTTTTACTGTAAATAAATAAATATATACATCTTAATAAAGAAATAAATATTTGTTTACATTTGTTTATATTTTATTACTTTAAATTATACACGCAGTAAACTTCACAGGTCACAAAACTATTCGGCTCACGTCGCGAAAAAACATTTTTGTATAAATTTTATTCCATACAGTGTCTTAGTCTGGTCATTTAGTTGGGGGGGGGGGGGCAACGAATGTATAGAACGGGAGTATGGGAGGGGGTGGGGTTATAACTGAACATTTTAAAATAATTTTATGCAGTATCTATATAACTGAGTATCTACCTATGTGTATGTATGTATGCATGTGTGTATGTATGTATGTATGCATGTATGTGTGTATGTATGTATGTATGAGTGTGTGTGTGTGTTTGTCTATCTATCTATCTATCTATCTATCTATCTATCTATCTATCTATCTATCTATCTATCTATCTATCTATCTATCTATCTATCTATCTATCTATCTATCTATCTATCTATCTATCTATCTATCTATCTATCTATCTATCTATCTATCTATCTATCTATCTATCTATCTATCTATCTATCTGTTTGCCGGCCTGTGTGTCTGTCTTCCTTCCTTCCTTCCATCTATCAATCACTCACTCAATCAATAAATGCATCCATCCCCACATCTACCCAATAAATCAATCAAACAATCAATTAATCAATCAATCTACCTACCTTTCTAACTATCGACATTATTTTAAATTACAAAAAACAACAACAATTATAATTGAAAATTTAGTCAAGACTTGCATAGAAAAAACGAATTTCAGAAGTACAATGTCATGTTTTTTATTTGAAGACTTATATTTGTCGTCACAGCACGAGGTTTCGTTTCGAAGTTAATCTATTTTTAGAAATCTCTGGAGGTAAACATGACATACAAAATACGTGCACCATCTTTGCTGTTAGGCTTAGTTTTGATGGTAAACCACACAGGTGCATACACACGCATTTCATTAACCGTCGAGTTTATTTAATTGGATGCTGCATTACTAGTTGAGATATACAGCCGAAGAATTCTGTTCGAACCAACGCGAATAAGCCATTTTTGCGAGATTTCTTCAGGCAAGTTCTTCAGAGCAGTTTCCACTATTAACACTGAGACACATTACACATCTTTACTTTAACTCGTTACTGTCACTTCTGGGCGTCCACAATTAATTGCAGAAATTTTATAGACAGGCAGAAGCTCACAAGTTGGTAGATTCTATGAGGCCTGAGAATCCTTTTGGCCCAGTCATTGGACCAATAAGATGTTTCAAGAGATGACACAATGGTAGTTCATTTGAATGAAGCAAACATGGTAGCCAGCATGGCAGCTATTGCAACGGTTTTTCCAAGCTCCTTTTCAAGTAGCGTGATTATTCCACCAGTAGAACCAGCATTCGTGGCATTACCATCACATCCAATTCCAAGTATCTGATTCATGTATTTCCGACTTTGATTCAATAGCTACTAATAGAGTCTGTTATGCCAAGTGCTGTTGAAGAATCTAGTGCTAAATGTGTGAGGAATTTACCTCCAGGTTCGCATACAACAGTGATATTGGACCAGTTGTGTGGAAAAATTGTTCTCTGGTTAGCTTGCACTCACGATACAATTTATAGTGGTCTATCACTTCTTGCGGTTTGGTGGTCTTGTAAAAAAAAAAATTTTTTTTTGAAGAAAAAGAGTGACAATATTTTCCAAGAAATCGAATTACTACAGAAGAACCTTAGGCTATGTGGCATTATGAATGTTATAATGGTTTAAAAATTTGAGTCAAAGGAACAAAGCATCAATATATTGAAGTAACTTTATATACATAATGACTCAGACACGTGGATTCAATCACTACACTAATACTTTATTTACTACTACTAATTCACTAAACATTAAATCTACACTAACTAAGCTAAACTAATAGATTCAGGAGGAGAAATCACGACTAGCGACAAGCGAGTCGACGTGTTACGTTAATTAAGGTAGCGAGCTCGTAGTTCTAAAAAATAACTTCCTAACTGCTAAGTAACTACTGTCCACTTTTTCTCTTGTCACTATTTATATTCAAAGTCCCAAGTAGATCCCCGCCCCCCCCACAAACCAGGTCACGTGACTGGTCTCTCGACGCATTGTCCTGATGCTAGTGCCAGTTGAGGAGGGGAGTGACAGTTGTTTCATCCCCCCCCTTCTCTTTATTTTACACACCTGTCCAGGTGAGAAAATGGCGCAGAGTCGTGTGTCAGTAGGAAGCGGGTTACAACAATATTATTGTGAAATAATTTCCTCAAATTAACTTTCTTTTTTTTATTGTTTAGGGCAACTAAATTTACTTGTTTAGCTGTTTGTTTATATTTCGAGTTCTTGAATAGAAAACAATAGACCTACATTCTGTTGACAGGATCCTTTTTTTTGACAGACATCAACTTCCTGTGCACAGTAAAGGTTGGTATAAACATGTTATAAAAAAAAAACCACAAATTATAAAAAAAAAATAAACTATAAAAAACAAAATAAAAACTTTAAAAAAATAGAGTTATATAAAAATGGTTAAATTTCGGTGTGGACCCCCACAATTCAGGTCACAGTAAACGTCCCCGCTATATCTCCCGTAGTGCCTCCATGGGCTGTGCAATCGTCTATTGTGGAAATGAATGAAGGGCACTCTAAACTCAGTGCTATTAGTGGTTGATATCCTCTAAGATATTTCATCACATCCTTATAAGAATTCACACAAACCTCCATAGAGTGACAGCAATAAAAGCCTAAAAATACAATCAACAAACGTTTTGGTTGCTAGAGGTTTCACACTTGATATATTTGGTTTCTACACTGTTAATATTTTTATTATTGATTTAAAGTAGACTGTCAAACCAAGGGCGACTTCTTGTTTGTGAGTAAAAGTAAAATTTCTAATATTTTTATTTTCAGAAACGGAGAAAATTCACTTTTTAGAGCATTTTCGAAAAAAAATGCTCTATTGTCCCCGTTTTGTCTGTCTGTCTGTCTGTCATCACCCTAGATCTCAACAACCATAAGTCCTAGACCTATGATGTATATATCATTTTGTAGGTCTTGGCCTGCCATGTGTGCAGCAAAAGTTTATTTAGCGATCTGACCTCTGAGGGCCGTAAAAGGGGGCTTATAAAGTACCGTTTTTTACTATATAAGCTATATTAATAAAGGAGCGCCCTATATCTCAGCAACCATAAGTTCTAGACCAATGATGTATATATCATTTTGTAGGTCTTGGTCTGCCATGTGTACATCAAAAGTTCATTTCGCGATAGGACCTCTGAGGGCCGGGCTTCAGGGCTCCGAAGGGGCTTATATATTATATATATAGCACCATTCTACACCTTGTACGTTCAATAACCCATTCATTTGGTGCGAAATACTGCAGCACGTAGTTTCACCAAGATTTATTAAGAAACTCATCAAATGATGTTCTGAGTTTAATTGAAAGTATCAGAGCTATGCAACAATTGACGGAGTTTTCGGACGATTAAATGACTATAATTTCGAATGTTTTCAATTATGAGTCCTATTTCAGTAACCACAAACCACTTGTAGTTAGATTTAAGAGAAAATATTTTTTTTTCAAATATAAAGAAACGTCTTTATAATATTTTTTTTTTACAGATGTATGCATTACACAATTGAATTTATAAACATTTCCAAAATGTACAAATATTTACTGAAAGCTAACAAACGTACTGATACATAACATGAAAATGCGCTAACACGTCCTGTGTCCAGAATGGAACAGGCTTAATTGCTTGTTTGTCTTATCATCTTCTGAAGGTGGCGCTGATGAAAAGCTCTATAGGAATAAACACCGTTAAGTGATGTGAAAGGTTTGCAATGACAGATTCCACAGCGTCCTTGCTATTGTCCACTGGGGCTATCGTGGTCATATTAGACTTGACTGTGATGGTGCATGCTGACCGTTCACCCCACCCCCTTAAAAATGCATTAAGTGATTTCAAATCCGGTTATACAAACCGGCATAAAAAACAAAAAAAAAAACAAACTAGGGCTGCTGATTAAACTGCATTAACGCGCAATTACCGCGTCAAATAAAATTGCACTTAAAGTTTTTAACGCAACACCTAAATGCTGAATGTTCAGAGTTGCGCCAAAGTGATAAATAACCAAATTTCACTCTACAATTTGAAGTTAACATCCGATCACTTACAACAGAGATCTACCACCATGCCGCAACCCACACACGCACCTCACCACAAGGTACGTCGACAAAAGCACCACTTGTAATATAAAAATGAAGAGGTGTTTGTTATATAGCCTTTCGACAAGTGAACCGCCTGCTCCATTCATGGTCTATGTAAAAAGAGAAACGTTTCATTCACTAGTTTACATTATATATTGTAGTGAATTGGCGGAGGTAAAAGAACAACAAGTGTTTAGTGAACCCGGTTATAATTTGGTCACAATAACGAGATGCTTGAAATTTTGTTTCATTTTTTTTTCGCGTAATTTTTATCGCGTTAGAAAATACAGTACTTGCTGGTCAAGTCTGCAGCAGCTGCACTAATAGTTTCATATACATGACACCTGTCAATCAAGGTCTAGACTCGACTGATGTAAAAGAATCTGGACTTGATAATGATGATAAACAAACTTCAGAACAACCCCGAAAGAAAGCGCGAATGCAGGAACTATCACCAGATTCTGAAGTTGAACTATTGATGCATTAGTCCACCCCAACAGTTGTTGACAAATACAGACTGGAGTAACAAATTGAAAATGTCTTGGATCCATTAAAATGGTGGAAGTTACATGAGAATAAATACCCAGTTTTTGACTAAGCTTGCGAAAAAATGTTTTGCATCTCCTGCCCAAACTGTCCATTTGTGAATGCCGCTTTGCTGTTTCTGGCTGTGTTGTTAACAAGAAGAGAACATCACTCGAACCGACACATGTGAATAAACTGACGAATGTGAATAAACTGACGAACGTGAATAAACTGGTCCGTTTAAGCAACTAGGCTGAATAAATAAGACTAATTCAATTCTATCTATCAAATAAGCTATTTTCAAAATTGCATGTTGATAGAATAAAGAAATGTTACAAATATTTAAAAAAAAGTATTTTTTTCGATGAAATATGCATTATTTTGAGATAATTTGTTAAAGTATGCGTTAATTTCGATTAAATTTTAAATCGAACACAGCAGCTCTAATATAATAATAATAATAATATATATATATATATATATATATATATATATATATATATATATATATATATATATATATATATATATCTTTGTAATGTTTAGGTCATACGCAACTTTTTTAATATCTCGGGCAGTCGCATTTACATGTCAAACCTGTTTGTTTATATATAGATTTCTTGAACAGAGAACTGTACATTCTGTTGACAGGAGTTGTCTCACAATCACCAACGTTCACTGCACGGTAAAGGTTACTATAAACAGGATATGAATTTTATGGCTTGTATAAATACAAAAAAAAAAAAAACTACAGAAAAAAACGGACTTTTATTAAAATGCTTTGGATCATTCAAACATTTGTTTCAATTTTATTGATTTAAATAAAATAGAGCTGCTGTTCGATTAAAAAAAATTGATCGAAATTAACGCACATTTTAATCGACGTAATTAAATACAATTGTTTGTATTCAAACTATTATGTCATAATATTATACCATAACATTGGCATAATAAACAAGTCAGTTTAATTTACGAAAGAGGTATAAATAATTGTAACATATTTAATTAGGATTAGCATATATGTCTATTGAATTAGTTATGAGACCAGTTTATAGACAAGTATCAATCAAACCAAGTGATGCGAATTTTCTTTTTAATCAACGGCAATGCCCAACATGTTTTTCTTGTACCGTAGTTTTCGAATTAATGACGCATGTCAACCCCTGTTCCCTCATTCCCCTGTCATTTGGCCCACACGTAAGTCTTTATACCATACCATCCACTACTGTGCATACCCCATCCACTTCCCATTCCCCCCCCCCACCCAAAAAAAAATACGTCATTTATATCTCATATGTATTCTTTTGTTTCAAGGTCATATGTCTGCTATGATTTTATATATACGTGACTGTTTCTGTGTTCGAGTGTTTTTTTCTTGCCTTTTTTTTATTTTGTCTGATCTTTTTCTGTTTATAGTATTGACTTATTTACTGATTTTATTTTTTCCGCAAATGCAAAACAGCATTTAAGTAAAATTAACGCATTTAGGTGTTGGCGATAAAAAATGTAATCGCATATTTTTTTTGCTTTAATTACGCGTTAATTGCTTTTAATCGACCGCCCTATATAAAATATTAAATTTAGCTCAGTGTCAAAATAATTCTGAAAATAAAAAAAAAAACAACCACTGTCTCGTGTACTGTCTAGACCTTGATTGACAGGTGTCATTTATATGAAACTGTTAGTGCAGCTGTTGCAGATGTGACCAGCAAGACGCTGTATTTTCAAATGCGATAACAAATTGGGCGCGAAAAAATGATGATACAAAATTTCTAGCATCTCGTTATTTTGACCTAATTATAACCGAGTTCGCCAAACACTTGTCGTTCTTTTACCTCCACCAGTACACTACAGTACCTCCACAAGTACACTACAGTACCCCCACCAATACACTACAGTACCTCCATCAGTACACTACAGTACCTCCACCAATACACTACAGTACCTCCATCAGTACACTACAGTACCCCCACCAGTACACTACAGTACCTCCATCAGTACACTACAGTACCTCCATCAGTACACTACAGTACCTCCACAAGTACACTACAGTACCCCCACCAATACACTACAGTACCTCCATCAGTACACTACAGTACCTCCACCAATACACTACAGTACCTCCATCAGTACACTACAGTACCTCCATCAGTACACTACAGTTCCCCCACCAGTACACTACAGTACCTCCATCAGTACACTACAGTACCTCCATCAGTACACTACAGTACCTCCACAAGTACACTACAGTACCCCCACCAATACACTACAGTACCTCCATCAATACACTACAGTACCTTCACCAATGCACTACAATATATTATGTAAACTAGTGAATAAATCTTTTCTCTTTTTATATCGACCGGGAAGGGAGCAGAGGTTCATTTGTCGAAGGGCTATATAACAAAAACATCTTCATTTTATATTACAAATGGGGCTTTTGTCGACATACCTGGGGGTGTGTGCAAATTGCGACAGGGTGGGGGGGGGTGTAGATCTGCTTAGTAAGTGAACGGACCTTAACTTCAAATTGTTGAGTAAAATTCTGTTATTTATGCTGAACTTTCAGCATTTTGGTCAAATTAACGCACTTAGGTGTTGCGTTAGAAATTTTAATCGCAAATTTTTTTTGACGCGTTAATCGTAAATTAACGCAGTTTAATCAGCAGCCCTAAAATAAAAGCGTAAGCGCCTATACGGATTAAATGTTTCATTTTTTAATTGCCGAATGGTTTATTTACTCAATCAAATTTGAATAAATGATTGTTTGAACGAAACCGTTTTAATATAAGTTAATTTTTACAAAAAAAGTTTTTATTTTTCTTATAATTTTTTAGCATTTTTGTTTGTTTTTGTTTGTATAGTTAATACAAACTAATAAATAATAAATAAATGTATCTTTTTTATATTTTCTTGTTGTTCAAAGGCTTTCACTTGCCTATGTTATCGGTGAATTTTCTATACAATATTAAACATATCTCGGCAGACTATAAACAAAAACAAATTCAGAACGCAGCACAGTGTTTAAGACATGCTAAACTGAAGAAATCATTATGTGAATAAACTGACGAATGTGAACAAACTGGTCTGTTTATCTCTTTCCGATAGTTCCCTGTTCTTTACTGAAACATTATCAAAAAGAGTATTAGTCTTGGTCTCCGTAAGAATTTAATTAATTGACTCGAACGTTTTAATATAGTGGGGTACTGTCATCGGGAATTCCCGAGTGTTCAAAATTTCAAATCTAATTAAGCTGGTGTAAATTGATTATCGATTTCTCAAAAAACCCCCCCCCCCAAAAAAAAAACACAGACTACATGTGTCTACATGTGAGGGTGACGTATGGTCGCGCGGTAAAGCGCTCTACTGTCGATCTGAGGGTCCCTGGTTCAACCTCCGGCGAGGACCTATGGACATTTCAGGTCATGGCTAAAGTCTCCGCTATATCTCCCCTATTGCCTCATTGGCCATTGCACTTATCGGCTACGGTGGAGATAAACAGAGAGCACCATAAAACAACAGTCCCATTAATGGTTTATGAGATATGAGAGATTTCATCTCACCCTGACAGGGACTTCACACATACCTCCAGAGAGTGACTGCAATTAAATACTATATAAAAAAAAACAATAACAATAAACAAAGATAATGGTTGCTAAAAGTTTCACACTTGATATAATTAGTTTCTGCACTACTCATATTTCTGTTATTGATTAAAATCCGACTTTCATTACAGGCTCATCTCCTTGTTGGTGAGTACAATATTCTATTACTGTCATTATTAGGATCGGACAATATCCATGGGTGGGGAAGTTAAGGGGTGCTGAGGAATAGCACCACTAGGGCTATCATGGTCATATTAGACTTGATTGTGATGGTGCATGCTGACCGTTTAAGCGAATCGTTCAAATTTCGGTTAATCGCCAGTTGATTTCAAATCCGGCTGCTCAAACTGGCATATGAAAAGTGTTTGATTAGGCTTTGGCCAGAGCCCGTCAGTTACTGCAACCAAATATTTAAGGCAGGTAAACAATACAGAATATACGTAGTATAACAATAATATATATGTGCGTATGTGTGTGTGTCTGTATGTCCTCGCGCGTAAGATGACATCTAGATTGTTCAAAAAACAGTACGCAATTTATTATAACGGGTCGTCAGCATCTGTCCTACGCATTTACTCACTGTTATATAAATGTGTTGAAAGTATACAAGTCCAAGAAAATTCAAGGTAGTACCTGCGAACTGGAGATCACCGTAGCAGTACAATACTAAAAAGGGTTTGTAAATACTTTTAATACATTTAAAATGCTTCATAAAATTTAGAGCCTTTAAAAAAAACAACATAAAAAAAACTTCACAATTTTTTTTTATCTAGATGTGTTATTCTTAATTTTATTCAAAGTCTGATATATATATATATATATATATATATATATATATATATATATATATATATATATATATATATATATATATATATATATATATGAGTGGTGTAGATGCTCGACTGTCAACCTGAGAGTCCTGGGTTCGATCTTTGGTGAGAACCATGGGAAACTTTCCAGGTTAAATGTGTTTCAAAGTCATACCACAAGTCCACCCAGCTTTAAATTGGTACCTGACTTTAAGTTGGGGAAGCAAAGGCGGCTGGGCATTGTGATGACCACACAATTCCTTCACTTCATCTGCCCCGATGACCCGTTAGGGCTAAGGGAATCTTACTTATATATAAATATATAGGTGATATACATTTATGTTTTGAAAAAATATTATGCATGAAATTTTTATGACATTACATTTACATTTATGAATAAGTGACGCAAATTGTTGAAAGTTTTAGACTGAAATCCTAGAATTTACTACCATTGCCTTGTGAAATCTTTTTTTGACCTCGTTAGATTTTATTTTTAAACTATTATAGTGATAAATATAACTTTTTGTAAACAATAAATATTAGAACATAAAGTTTAGCCTGTAAATTAAAATCTTGATCAAAGTTCTGAATGTTTTATAAAAATTAGGTGCGCCTTTCTTTTCAAACAGCTAAAGTCACGTGATTCCACAAATAAGAAAATGACAGCTGGAAAACTCATGTCGAGAACTATTACCAGCTGCATGGTCCTGTGGTTTATTGGTAAGAAATCTTTTTTTTTGTAATTGGTCAAATTAAGTAAATGACCTAAATCACGTGTGTCGTATCCCAAAAAAATCGACCCCTTACCCCAATTTATAGTGCCAAATGCTGTTTATGACAGTGACTAAAATGTGTTCATTAAAATAAACGGTTAGTAAAGATTGAACTTCGTTTTATTTGTAAATGAAATACTGGGAGACACATCGAGGTGGACAGTTCAGAACTAGCTTCTATGGTGGTACTGTTGTCACGATACGGGATTCCAGCTTTAATAAGTCGTCATCCGTAGTTTTCTCCCTTGGAAGATAGAAGTAAATTTTAAAGAATGAGAAAGAGAATTAACGATCGCGTACAAATGAAAGCTACTCACACTACTGCTAAAGACATTAAAGAAATTGTAGCCGTCTGATAATGAGGAGCAGTCGTCCAGTGCCGTAGCGAGCTTAACTCGCGCCCGGGGCACAATACATTTTTAATATCTTTTTAGCGCCCCCCCTATGCGTAAATCATATAATAGTATACGTAAAATATACCATTTTGCGTCCCATTGTGAGTATTGCCCGGGGCATGATACCCCCTTGCCCACCCTCGCTAATCCTCTGCAGTCGTCTGATAATGAGGAGCAGTCGTCTGATAATGAGGAGCCAGTGATCATTTCAACCACCAGGATTAAAGAAATTTGCAGCAAGTGGGTAGACATTGAAAACTTAATTGTTAACCGTCATCCAAACAAACATGTTTGCTACTAGGGCACTTAGCAGTTAACTGAAGAATGACAACCAGAAAGATTCTCCAACAATGGACGCAACAAATTTCCCTGAATAGTTTCTTGGTGCAGAAAGATTCCCAGTTCGGCTGTCAAGAAAATGCGACAAAAAAATCTCATGAACGAAACAAATGATTCTTGATAGAAACAAAAGTAAAAATGTTTCCATGAACATATTCCTCGTTCGAACAATAGACACAATTTCTTTTTTTTTTAACTTTTAATTTATTTTTTCTTTTCTTTCTTTTTATTTACTACGTGATGTAAACATATTGTTTGCTTTTGTCGGGTCTAAGACCGGATGTTAATAAAATGAACGATTTTTTAAAATAATATATTGTAACGGAATTTGTTTATGTCATTAACTTTCAATGCTCAGGTTATGAGCCGAATTTCGGAACTAATCAAGCTCCTAATACGACATATAGATGAATAGGTTCCAATTTAATTTATTAGCATGTTAGTTTATTTTTGTATTCACTCATAGTCTTGTTTCACAGTCATTCAGGTGTCGTCTGCTGAAGAGGAAGTGAAAACTCTCTCACGTGACAAGCGCAATGTGCTTCAACTTGGGAACATCATCAAAAAGTGTACGGGAAGAAACGCTCTTGCCTATAACGGTTATGGATGTTACTGTGGTTTTCGTGGGAAAGGCACACCGGTGGATGCAGTAGACAGGTAGGAGGCGCATTTTGGATATATGTTCATGACTGTTCTAATTTAAGGCCTGATCTGCGTTCTGGCAAAATGAAATTCAACGTTGCAATATTTGGGAATGCAAATGACCGATGAAGTTTTTTTATATGTTCATTCATGGTGTCCTAGTCGCTATTTATATTTGTGTCTATCTATCTATCTATCTATCTATCTATCTATCTATCTATCTATCTATCTATCTATCTATCTATCTATCTATCTATCTATCTATCTATCTATCTATCTATCTATCTATCTATCTATCTATCTATCTATCTATCTATCTATCTATCTATCTATCTATCTATCTATCCTATCTATCTATCTATCTATCTATCTATCTATCTATCTATCTATCTATCTATCTATCTATCTATCTATCTATCTATCTATCTATCTATCTATCTATCTATCTATCTATCTATCTATCTATGGTAATCTCTTATTTTAGCGGCAGAAATTTTTTTGATAATATTATTGATACTTTACCTTATTAAACATTCCCAAATCATAGTATTGATTGTTATTTATTAAAAGAATAAGAAAAAAATAAAAAAAAATTTGTTTAAATGCATTAAATAAATTTTAAAAAAGGTCCTCTATATTCTATATAAAATACTGCCAGCCATGTTAAGAGATGACCTGAATTGTTTACAAAAAAAGGCAGCTGCCAACTACAAGATTATTAAAAAAAAACTGAAAGATAAGACGGTACCTTCGGAAAATTTATGCCCATCACTTAAAAGGGTATGACCAAAATTATTTAAACCAAATTTATGTTAGGGGGATAGCTACTCTTGGGGCCCCTAGGGCCGTTTATCTTGTACCGCTACGTATAAGGTGTAGAACGGGGCCCTAAAAATGACATACTTATTAATATAGCTTATATAGTAGAAAACGGTACCCTTACAAACACAGACGCTTAGCCCTCAAAAGGCATGACAAAAATTATTTAAACTAATTTTCTGTTAGGGGGATAGCTACTCTTGGGGCCCCTAGGGCCGTTAATCTTGTACCGCTACGTATAAGGTGTAGAACGGGGCCCTAAAAATGACATACTTATTAATATAGCTTATATAGTAGAAAACGGTACCCTTACAAACACAGACGCTTAGCCCTCAAAAGGCATGACAAAAATTATTTAAACCCAATTTATATTAGGGGGATAGCTACTCTTGGGGCCCCTAGGGCCGTCTATCCTTTACCGCTACGTATAAGGTGTGGAACAGGGCCCTAAAAATGACATACTTATTAATATAGCTTATATAGTAGAAAACGGTACCCTTACAAACACAGACGCTTAGCCCTCAAAAGGCATGACAAAAATTATTTAAACCAATTTTATATTAGGGGGATAGCTACTCTTGGGGTCCCTAGGGCCGTCTATCCTTTACCGCTACGTATAAGGTGTGGAACAGGGCCCTAAAAATGACATACTTATTAATATAGCTTATATAGTAGAAAACGGTACCCTTACAAACACAGACGCTTAGCCCTCAAAAGGCATGACAAAAATTATTTAAACTAATTTTCTGTTAGTGGGATAGCTACTCTTGGGGTCCCTAGGGCCGTTAATCTTGTACCGCTACGTATAAGGTGTAGAACGGGGCCCTAAAAATGACATACTTATTAATATAGCTTATATAGTAGAAAACGGTACCCTTACAAACACAGACGCTTAGCCCTCAAAAGGCATGACAAAAATTAGTTAAACCCAATTTATATTAGGGGGATAGCTACTCTTGGGGTCCCTAGGGCCGTCTATCCTTTACCGTTACGTATAAGGTGTGGAACAGGGCCCTAAAAATGACATAATTTCTAATATAGGCTATATAAGAAAAAACGGAGCCATCAGATACGCTTTTGCCCAGCCCTCAGAGGGCATGACCAAAATAAATCAAACCTATCATATTAGCCTCCCATCAGTTTCACCTTCATTGGCCTGTCTGTTATGACCACTTCAGTATGAAGTGTAAGCCTATTGGACGAATACCACCTCTATCACCTTTTATCCACACTGGTACAATTGTCATCGCTAATCACTCATGGTCAGCTAGCCCGCCCTTTTGGGAGGTGAGTGTGAAATGGCGAAGGGGTGGTGGTGGAATGGACCTTCAGATAAGGTAGACTAAGTAAGATTTCTTTTCAGTCTAGCAATTCGTTTGTTGTCGGTCGGTTTCTTAACAGGAATTTCACGTTTTGATGTGAAAGTTCTTAGATCTGTTGACCAGCTCTCGAGTGGTCGAACTGCCTGGGCAGAGGAGATAGCGTCTGAATTGGAGGAACAAAGACTAAGTGGGATTATTTTCGTTAAACGTTTCGAATAACCTGTTTAATCCAATACACCTCCCCCCTCTTTTCTGTGAGTAACAGGTGAAATTAGGCAGGGGGTGGGGGCTAGGTCTTGGGACTTTTTACATAAAATTATGCAACGTGACATCATTGTGACATCTGGAACATCCCATGATAGATCAGTTTAAAACTTTGTTATAAATATAAGCAGTATGTAAAGTTTCACTTCAGTATTTCATACTAATTTGAACAGAGAGTTTGATTTTCTTTGGATTTTCATTCTTCATCTTGGAAATAGTGATTGCTTTGTTATTGAATTTCCTTGTTATAGCTGCTAATTCAGATAAGTACACTTCCACTGTGTTCTTAATTTATTTAACCTCATCCTTGTTTTTTTTCTTTGATAGACAGACCATCCGATATAAAAAAAGCTTTTGTAGTTTCAATCTTAACACTTTTTGTCAATACAATTTCAATTAAGTAAATCTTTTTAGTACATTGCAACTTGTTATCACAACACGAGTGATCAGAACTTAATTGAAGTTAGCTCATTTATTTGACATAAAACAAGATTTATTGCAGTGTCGAATTTAACTTTGTAATGGCAGGTAGACCTAGAAATCTTCGTTTCAATATAGTAGATCCACTAAATATTATGGATCATGCAGCCATTTTACAACAAAATTGTAATCTGGAAGATATAGCTTTAGAAATGCATAACCAAGAAGCGACTATTCAGTGGTTAGCTGTTAGGCGTCTATTGAGAAATAATATGCAGTGCACCACGTGCAATGTGTTATGTTATCTTGGAAATCATAATACCGGTATCGATGGGTTTCGCTGGGTTTGTCCGACATGTCACTTAAAAAAGAGCATTAGATTTAATTCTTTTTTTACGAGAAGCCATTTGTCTCTTAAAACGATAACGCAAATTATTTATTGCTTTGCAAACAACTTTTCCCAAAAAATCCACCAAACGTGAAACGAAAATAGCCAATGAGAACACTTTGGTCGACTGGTTTAACTTGATTAGGGAGGAAATGTCCACTTATATGAACCGCCGGACGATAGAAATTGGTGGGGTAAATGAAAACTTTGAGCCTATTGTTGTGGAAATAGATGAATCAAAGTACTTTCATCGTAAATATCACAGGGGTACTTGGAGGGAAGGCCATTGGGTATTTGGTGGCGTAGAAAGGGGAACAGGGAAATGCTTTTTAGTTGAAGTTCCCGATAGAAGGGCAGAAACCTTAGAAGCCCTGATATTGCAACATGTAATGCCAGGCACCCATATCATATCCGATGGATGGGCCGCGTATAGGGGGATAGAAGGACTTGGTGGCGGAGTTTATTCACACTCTGTAATTATACATGAACAACATTTTGTTGACCCCCATGACCCTGAAGTCCATACTCAAAATATCGAAAATCTGTGGATGAGGGCAAAACGAAAATTAAGAAGTCAATTTGGGACAAGCGAGGCTCTCTTTGATTCGTATTTACAAGAGTTAGTGTTTCGAAATCAATTTAAACACCAAGATGAATTCTCCACTATTCTTTGCGTAATTAGTGAAAACTACAATATTTAGATAATAAAGTTTTACTTGACTTCTTTACCCTTAACATATATTTAATTTGTTTCAATTTTATTTAACCGCTTAGGGGTTGAATAGTTATTAAGGCACTGTTTTTTTCTAGTATAACATTTAAACAATTATGTAGTTATGTCATTTGCAGTGTTCCCTTTCCAAACATAAAACGTAGTGACAGAAATTAAAAAGCCCATCGAGCGTCAATGATATCTATCCCCCTAACATAAATTTGGTTTAAATAATTTTTGTCATGCCTTTTGAGGGCTAAGCGTCTGTGTTTGTAAGGGTACCGTTTTCTACTATATAAGCTATATTAATAAGTAGGCCATTTTCAGGGCCCCATCCCACACCTTATACGGACCGGCACAAGATAAACGGCCCTAGGGGCCCCAAGAGTAGCTATCCCCCTAACAGAAAATTAGTTTAAATAATTTTGGTCATGCCTTTTGAGGGCTAAGCGTCTGTGTTTGTAAGGGTACCGTTTTCTACTATATAAGCTATATTAATAAGTATGTCATTTTTAGGGCCCCGTTCCACACCTTATACGTAGCGGTAAAGGATAGACGGCCCTAGGGACCCCAAGAGTAGCTATCCCCCTAATATAAATTGGGTTTAAATAATTTTTGTCATGCCTTTTGAGGGCTAAGCGTCTGTGTTTGTAAGGGTACCGTTTTCTACTATATAAGCTATATTAATAAGTATGTCATTTTTAGGGCCCCGTTCTACACCTTATACGTAGCGGTACAAGATTAACGGCCCTAGGGGCCCCAAGAGTAGCTATCCCCCTAACAGAAAATTAGTTTAAATAATTTTTGTCATGCCTTTTGAGGGCTAAGCGTCTGTGTTTGTAAGGGTACCGTTTTCTACTATATAAGCTATATTAATAAGTATGTCATTTTTAGGGCCCCGTTCTACACCTTATACGTAGCGGTACAAGATTAAAGGCCCTAGGGGCCCCAAGAGTAGCTATCCCCCTAACAGAAAATTAGTTTAAATAATTTTTGTCATGCCTTTTGAGGGCTAAGCGTCTGTGTTTGTAAGGGTACCGTTTTCTACTATATAAGCTATATTAATAAGTATGTCATTTTTAGGGCCCCGTTCTACACCTTATACGTAGCGGTACAAGATTAACGGCCCTAGGGGCCCCAAGAGTAGCTATCCCCCTAACAGAAAATTAGTTTAAATAATTTTTGTCATGCCTTTTGAGGGCTAAGCGTCTGTGTTTGTAAGGGTACCGTTTTCTACTATATAAGCTATATTAATAAGTATGTCATTTTTAGGGCCCCGTTCTACACCTTATACGTAGCGGTACAAGATTAACGGCCCTAGGGGCCCCAAGAGTAGCTATCCCCCTAACAGAAAATTAGTTTAAATAATTTTTGTCATGCCTTTTGAGGGCTAAGCGTCTGTGTTTGTAAGGGTACCGTTTTCTACTATATAAGCTATATTAATAAGTATGTCATTTTTAGGGCCCTGTTCCACACCTTATACGTAGCGGTAAAGGATAGACGGCCCTAGGGACTCCAAGAGTAGCTATCCCCCTAATATAAATTGGGTTTAAATAATTTTTGTCATGCCTTTTGAGGGCTAAGCGTCTGTGTTTGTAAGGGTACCGTTTTCTACTATATAAGCTATATTAATAAGTATGTCATTTTTAGGGCCCTGTTCCACACCTTATACGTAGCGGTAAAGGATAGACGGCCCTAGGGACCCCAAGAGTAGCTATCCCCCTAATATAAAATGGGTTTAAATAATTTTTGTCATGCCTTTTGAGGGCTAAGCGTCTGTGTTTGTAAGGGTACCGTTTTCTACTATATAAGCTATATTAATAAATAGGCCATTTTCAGGGCCCCATTCCACACCTTATACGGACCGGTACAAGATAAACGGCCCTAGGGGCCCCAAGAGTAGCTATCCCCCTAACAGAAAATTAGTTTAAATAATTTTGGTCATGCCTTTTGAGGGCTAAGCGTCTGTGTTTGTAAGGGTACCGTTTTCTACTATATAAGCTATATTAATAAGTATGTCATTTTTAGGGCCCCGTTCTACACCTTATACGTAGCGGTACAAGATTAACGGCCCTAGGGGCCCCAAGAGTAGCTATCCCCCTAACATAAATTTGGTTTAAATAATTTTTGTCATACCTTTTGAGGGCTAAGCGTCTGTGTTTGTAAGGGTA
>JAGDYQ010000279.1:545617-560617 GCA_021962125.1 Bulinus truncatus | reverse complement strand
ACAGGAATATGTAAAATTATGAAACTACTAGTGGAAAAGCCTGCTGAAGCTGGCTGAACGAAATCCGACAGAAGGCATAACAACGAACTATACGAAATACTGCTATTGAAAAGAACATGTGGCCTTTATTGCCATGAACAGAATACGATATTAACATAAATAACAGAGACATGTATGAAATACTGTAATAGAAAATAACATGTGGCTTTTATTGCCATGAACACAATACGATATGAAAACTACCTGAGATGGAAAAACACGTGTAAACGCATACACAATACGATATGAAAGCTACCTGCGAGGGAGACACAGGGTTACAACGCATACACCGCACGGTATAAAAACTACCTGAGGTAGACACACGGGTTAGATGATTCTGTATTTAAGGATATTATAAAACTTCCTGTAGTCTGAAGCAGCAGTTGACGCATCTCTCACCCATCTCTCACCAGATAAATCCGGATGCTTGCGTCAAGCCTGTCAGTGCGACATAGAATTCGGTCGATGTCTGGCCGGCGCTCGTTACAATCGGGCCAACAAGGGAGTTTGTCGATAGGTCAGTGACACACTTAACAACGCCAAGGAATCTTTTGGATGACGTGGGCCATTCACTCAACCAAACTCTGACGTACGTCAATCAAATTTTGTGCAATGTGTTTAAGAAGTTTTCATATACTTCATTTTTGTGCGTTTTCATTATTACATGTACTGTGTTGTTATATTTTTGTTTGAGACAAGTGCTAAAATGTAAATGAATAAATACATACATCTTAATAAATAAATAAATATTTGTTTACATTTGTCTATATTTATTGCTTAAATTATACACGCAGTAAACTTCACAGGTCACAAAACTATTCGGCTCACGAAAAAACATTTTTGAATAAATTTTATTCCATACAGTGTCTTAGTCTGGTATGTATGTATGAGTGTGTGTGTGTGTTTGTCTATCTATCTATCTATCTATCTATCTATCTATCTGTCTATCTATCTATCTATCTATCTATCTATCTATCTATCTATCTATCTATCTATCTATCTATCTATCTATCTATCTATCTATCTATCTATCCATCCATCCATCCATCCATCCATCCATCCATCCATCCATCCATCCATCCATCCATCCATCCGTCCATCCGTCCGTCCGTCCGTCCGTCCGTCCGTCCGTCCGTCCGTCTGTCCGTCTGTCTGTCTATCTATCTATCTATCTATCTATCTATCTATCTATCTATCTATCTATCTATCTATCTATCTATCTATCTATCTATCTATCTATCTATCTATCTATCTATCTATCTATCTATCTGTCTGTCTGTCTGTCTACCCATCTATCTATCTATCAGTCTATCTATCTATCTATCTATCTATCTATCTATCTATCTATCTATCTATCTATCTATCTATCTATCTATCTATCTATCTATCTATCTATCTATCTATCTATCTATCTATCTATCTATCTATCTATCTATCTATCTATCTATCTATCTATCTATCTATCTGTCTATCTATCTATCTATCTGTCTGTCTTTCTGTCTGTCTGTCTTTCTGTCTGTCTACCCATCTATCTATCTATTTATCTATCTATCTGCCTGCCTGCCTGTATGTGTGTCTGTCTTCCTTCCTTCCATCTATCAATCACTCACTCAATCAATAAATCTTTCCACCACCCCCCAATCTACCCAATAAATCAACCAAACATACAATTAATCAATCAACTACCTATATTTCTGTCTATCTATATTATTTGAAATTACAAAAAAAAACAAAAAAAAAAAAAACTATTGTAATTGAAAATGAAGTCAAGGCTTGCATAGAGATAAAGAATTTCCCAAGTACAATGTCATGTTATTTTATCTGAAGATTTGTATTTGTCTTTACAGCACGAAGTTTCATTTTGAAGTGAATCTATTTTTAGAACCATCGGGAGGTAAACATGACATACAAAATACGACTTAGTGAATTGTTGTTTTTTTGAAGATAAAGACTGAAATAATTTTTCCAAGAAATTGAATTAAAGATGAATCTCAGGCTGTGAGGTTCTATGAATGTTGTGATGGTTTAAAAATTTGAGTCCAAGCAACAAAGCGTCAAAACTTTATTGTGAAATAATTTCCTCAAATTAGCTTTATTTTTTTATTGCTGTATTATTATTATTTTTTTAATGAAATATTTAGGGTCTACAAATCTTTTTTTTTATTGTTTAGGGCAACTAAATTTATTTGTTTAGCCTGTTTGTTTATATTTAGAGTTCTTGAATAGAAAACAATAGACCTACGTTCTGTTGACAGGATCCTTTTTTTGACAGACATTAACTTCCTCTTAATTTCTGTGTAGACCATTAGACAATGTGGGTCATGGTATACCCCCCTATGTGCCTCTAATGCCCTTGCATTTGGCTATGGTGGGAATATAAGAAGGGCGCTCTAAAATCAGTACCATTAGTGGTTTATAGGATCTAAGATATTTCATTAGGACTTCACACAAACCTCCAGAGATTGACTCCAATATTGGCCAAAAAAACAATCAACAAACATATTTGTTACCAAAGGTTTCACACTTGATATATATTTTGTTAATATTATTATTTTTTTTTTTAGTATTGATTAAAAGCAGAATGTCAAACCAAGGGCGTCTAATTGTTTATGAGTAAAATTTCTATTTTATTTTACTTTTAGAATTTGCGAATATCCAGATTTGTTCTTGTCATTTTGTGGTGGTTGGGGGGGGGGATTTAAGGTGGTGCAGATGAAAAGCTTTATAGGAATAAACACCGTTTAGTGATGCGAAAGGTTTGCAGTGGCAGATTCAACAGCGTGCTGGCAATTGTCCACTGGGGCTATCGTGGTCATAGTAGACTTGATTTTGATTGTACATGCTGACCTTTCATCCCACCCTTCCAAAAAAAAAAAAAAGTCATTTCAAATCCGGTTACACTAACCGGCATATTAAGAGTCCGTCAGTTACAACAACCAAATGTTTAGGGCCTGTAAACAAAACACTATGCCTATTTTGTGTGTGTGTCTGTATGTGTGTGTGTGTCTGTATGTAAGACATCATTAAAATTGTTAAAAAACAGGATATGCATTCTGATAAGTGATTTTGAGCTTCTTTTATCAGCATCTGTTATCAACATTTTTCATTCCGTTATATAAAAGTCCGAGAAAATTTTACGGTAGAAACTGCAAACTGATAATCACTGAAGAGGTTAAATACTAAAAAAAAAGGTGTGTATATAATTTGAATACACTTTAAAAAATATTAGCTACTCCATTTAAAATATATTTTAGGCCTTCAAAAAACAAACCAAATAAATTTTAATATATTTGGATGTCTTATTCTTAATTTTATTTAAAGGCAGCTTTATATATATATATATATATATATATATATATATATATATATATATATATATATATATGTTTATTAAATTTATGTTAAGAAATAATAAAAATGATATGATGCATGAAATATTTATGATATTACAGTGTCATTTATGAAAAAAATAATTCAAAGTGTAGAAAGTTTTTGATTTACATCCGAGAAACACCAACCTGCTGTGAACACATTTGACCTCATTTGATTTTATTTTGAAACTATTAAATTGACAAACAAGATTTCTATACAACAAATATTAGAACACAAAGTTTAGCCTTTAAATTTACTTTTTGATCCAAGTTATAAATGTTCGGATATTATAGTTAGGTGTGCAATTCTGTTTTCTTAACTGAAAACTGCTGTTTATTTATTTCTTCACTTATTTATTCGAGAGTATTTTTTAGTAACACATTTTCTTGAACTTATGCATACATGTTCTTGCTGCACGATAATGTATGATTTAATAATTTATTTCGCTATACATCAATGATTTAAAAAAAAAAAATCTTTTTTAACAAATATGAGTAAAACAAATTCTCATAACTAATTAAGGGATATAGCCGTGTTTAATCATGACAAACTCTGACCAAGACTAATAAATGGATAATTTCCCTTTCATCAATAAATTACTACAAATTTCAGATCGAGATTTATGCTAGGACGTGATTACTTTTGACCAAAATAACAAATAAACTTTCCTTCATTAAACATAAGATACAAATTTATTTAAGAAATTAAAAAAAAATTATATATTTCAGAAAACGGTCAGTTATAAAAACATTGTGTTTATTGTGTCTTGCTCTTTTCTAACAGATAAAGTCACGTGATTCGACAAATATGAAAATGACTGCTATAAAACTCATGTCAAGAACTATAACCAACTTCTTGATTCTGTGGATTGTTGGTGAGATATTTGAATATACTTTATCACGTTTGTAGTAAAATAAATGATCTTGTTCATGATTATCACACACTTCCTCCAGTCAATCAGTGTCTAGACTCGGTTGATGTAAAAGAATCCGGATTTAAGGACGGGCGCGTCTAGTGTGCGCCCAGGGCCCCAAAATATTTAGGGGCCCCAATATATACCAATTTAAAACTTTTTGATATGTCTCTCTATTTCAAAAGGGCCCAACATTTTCCTCTGACCCCCCGGGGCCTCAATTGACATACTTCCTTTCCTTCTGATGATAAGTCAAGTGTATCTGATGATAAGTCAAGTGAATCTGATGATAAGTCAAGTGCTGTTTATATTGTCGAATACAAATGTCTTCCTTTAATTCAATGGCTAGAGATTGAACTTTGTCTTACTTTAAACTGAAATATCTCTTACCCAGTGTTTCGAGCATGGTTGATCCGCTGTTTTCAACCGGTGGTTCAAGAAAGCTTATGTTGAGGTACGCAGAGACATATCATTTTCGTTTATAACAACCAAAGAAAATTGTGCGGTGGGCACCGGCAGACATACTTTCGCACCCTTTGGGGTACCAGTCATGTAAAAGTGTGAGTGCCGCGCTGGTAGACAATGAATAGCCTAATTCCTACCAAAGATTAATAATAAAACTAATATGTGGCTCCTATGTGGCTCCTATGGTGGGAGTAGTGTCACGGTACATGCAGCTTTGAAAAAAATCACCCGTACTAACCCTAAGTTTTGCCCCTTGGAAGTTTAAAGTAAATTACGTTTCCTTCCCTTAGCTTGATGCTTGCCAACGTGTGTGATATTCGTCACCTGTACATTTTGCAATATTTAGGAGTTGCAAGCTTAACTCGCGCTCGGGGCACAATACCCTTTTAGCCCCCCCCCCATTCGAAAACCATATAATATTATATGTAAAATATACCATTTGGCGCCCCTTTGTGAGTAGCGCCCGGGGCATGATGCCCCCTCCCTGCCCACCCCTCCTTACGCCTCTGTCAGGGAGTCCTTGTAGCTATTTATATTTGTGTCTATCTACGACATTAAAAGAAGGGTCAGTCGTCCGATGATTAGGAGCCTGTCACCGTTTCAACCACCAGAATTAAAGAAATTTGCAGCAAGTAGGTAGACATTGAAGACTTCATTGTGAACCGTTATCCAAACAAACTTGTTAGTTATCAGGCGAGTTAACTTGATAAATAATAGTTTCTTGGTACATAAAGATTCCCTGTCGTCTGCCTCATTCAAAAACAAAACAAAACAAAAAAAAAAACTCACGAGGGAAACAAATAATTCATAACATAAAAAATACAAAAAATGACACATTTGCCCATATCATTTTCCATGTAAGAATAATTGAATTATTTTTCAATGTAAAATTTAATTTCTTTTGTTGCTTTCTTTCTTTTTATTTGATACGTGAAGTATACGTATAGTTTGCTTTATATCAGGTCAACAACCGGATGTTAATAGAATGGAACGATTCTTTTAACTCAAAAAGTTTTTATGTTTATTTAATTAATTTCAATGTTCGGGCTACCAAAGTTTCGAGTTTCGAACTTTATTTAGAAACTAATCCAGTTCGTAATTCGAAGTTCCACTGTATTTTGTTTTCTGCCTGTTTGTGTACTTAATATTCATACATACTCCTGTTTCACAAACAGTCAGTCAGGTGTCGTCTGCTGAACAGGAAGTGGAAACTCACACACGTAACAGGCGAAGTTTGTGGCAACTAAAAGACATTGTCGAATGGTGCACGGGGAGAAGCGTGTATGACTATAACGGTTACGGGTGTTTCTGTGGTTTTCGTGGGAGCGGCATACCGGTGGATGCAGTAGACAGGTAAGAAACACACTTTGTATATATTTATTTTAAAAAATGGCCACCAAATAATTCTATCTATCAATTTAAAGACAAAAAAAATTAAGGTCTTTCCCGCGTTGTGACTAAGAAAAAAAAGTGTCTCCTGTAAAAATTAGATACAATCCTGCAATATTTAGCAATATTTAGGGGTTGCATTAACAAGACCGATACAATCATGCAATATCTATCTATCTATCTATCTATCTATCTATCTATCTATCTATCTATCTATCTATCTATCTATCTATCTATCTATCTATCTATCTATCTATCTATCTATCTATCTATCTATCTATCTATCTATCTATCTATCTATCTATCTATCTATCTATCTATCTATCTATCTATCTATCTATCTATCTATCTATCTATCTATCTATCTATCTATCTATCTATCTATCTATCTATCTATCTATCTATCTTCTGCCTATCTATCTATCTATCTATCTATCTATCTATCTATCTATCTATCTATCTATCTATCTATCTATCTATCTATCTATATAATAGAATTAACAAGACTAATAGACACTTCGTGGTCAACAAGGCCGATCGTGTATTGAGTCTTTGACTAAAAAGTGTCTATTTCAAGGCACCATTGTGTTCTGTAGTTATTTAGATATAGACCAATGTAAAGAAAAATTTAGAGATTGGCTAGCATTAAAAAGTTCAGCACCATAAATATTTAATGTTTCTAAATTTATTTTTTTAATGTAAGAAAACAAAACAAAACAATAACAACAACAACAAGAAAATAAATAAAAAAAACATAATCTATGTTTTCAGATGCTGCCAAACTCACGACAACTGCTACACCAATACACGCTGCACAATGACGCACACAGCTTCTTATGACTACACCTGTAATGGATGCCATTGCGTTTGTAGAGGTAAGTAAGTATGGGGATTGTTCTGAAAAAGATTATAATTAGTGATAGGGCGATTCATAAGAATCGGGAATAAAAAGTAACATTTGTTTTAATGCGTGGGCATGAAAGTTTTTTTAAAATACCGATTATGAATGAGTAAATTCCATAGAACCTATTTTCAAGTATTACATAAAGCTGTTAGTTCGGAATATAGGAATCAGAAGTCATGCGGAATGACCTGCTTTGAGAAGAATTTTGAAGAACCAGCAAATCGCCTCAAAAAGTCATAATAATATCTGATTAGAAATCATCATTCAATATTACAAGCTAATTCATAATCCAAAACATTTCATTCAATTTGAAGGAGTTTTTTTTTTGTTTTTAATTAAACCCAGTTTTATTTAGTTGATGTCCGCCGTGTTCTATGTGTCATCACGTGTATACTTTTAGGAAGTTTATTTTATTTGTTCATATGTGTTTTTTTTTACACAATTTGGTGAACATTTCACTGAGTCATATCAACAAACGATTAAATTTTTTTTGATATCACTAAAAGTCAAGGGTCAGTCACTATGTCCTGTGTTGGTATAATTATGTATTGCTCATATTTTCTTGAGCACTTGGCCCATCTGTATCCCGGTGACAAAAATATTTTTTGTTTTTAATCAACTATGATCAATTATTGATGTGATAAAGGTTAAGATTCTTCACTGTAAATAAAGTCTTTTCTATAAAAAATAATGTATCACCATCTATGTATCTATATCCATGTATCTATATCCATGTATTTATATCCATGTATCTATATCCATGCATCCATATCCATATATCTATATCCATGTATCTATATCTATGTATTTATATACATGTATCTATATCCATGTATCAATATCCATGTATCTATATCCATGTATCAATATCCATGTATATATATCCATGTATCTATATCCATGTATCTATATCCATGTATCTATATCCATGTATCTATATCCATGTATTTATATCAGTACAAGGCTCGCATTCTTTGTACTTTTATTACTTTAGTAGCTAATCTGTATCCTGTGTCCTAATCCGGGCCTAGGACACCCGGGAGTAAAAGTCTAATTCTCCGTCACACCACTCCCTTCGCATACCCCCCCACCATTAACTCCTCCCCTGCTCACTCCACTTGTATGTCAAACCCCCCTTCTCCTCGCCCTCCCCCACCACAGCCCCGTCCCCCAATCACACCCTACCTGACCCCCTAATGCCTTTGTACCACGTGCCATATGGAAAGGTAAAGCGTTGTTATACTCTGTCAGTTCATCTAAGTAATTCGGTAAATTGTTAGTTTACTTCACAAATAATGTCAATAATGAACTTTAGATCCGAGCCTTGTTGAATCCGTTAAAATATCCCCTTTGGTGCCTCCCTGCAACGATCATTGTAGTCTCGGCTATAGCCAAGATGTAAAACAAAGATCACTACAAATACTATCTCAGTGTATTAACCGCAAGAGTTAAACATCTCATTCTTTGGGTACATGTAGACTTCTGAAACTACGTTATAGTTTCCTGTCTGCCTGAAGCTACAGTCGACTAATCTCTCACCAATCTCTCACCAGATCCGCCAGGAACGTGCTTGCATCAAGCCTGTCTGTGCGACATACACGCCGGCAGATGTCTGGCCGGCGCTGGTTACAATCCGGCCCACAAGAATTTTTGTCCCATAAGTCAGCGGCGAACTTAACAACTCAAAGGAAAGCTGTGACATCGTGAGCAATTATTGTTTCAGCACACCCTGCACGCATGTCATTCAAACTTTGAGCGACGTTCAAATAGTTTTCATAATTTTAATTTTAACGCCTTTTCTTTATTACTGTATTGTGTTTTATTTTAACTTGACACAAGTGCTGCAATGTAAATTTTAAAAAATCTGGATAAAGAATTAAATATGTGTTATAGATTTTAAAAAATTGATCACTTAAATGACGCAGCAAATACCACAGGTCATGAATAAATTCGGTCTACGAGAAAATGTTGTTGTGTACATTGTATTAGTTGCAGGGTCTGGTCATTTGACTGTAGGACCAACGAAAATATAAACGTAATCTATCTATCTATCTATCTATCTATCTATCTATCTATCTATCTATCTATCTATCTATCTAT
The DNA here is from genome assembly GCA_021962125.1 of Bulinus truncatus. NCBI lineage: Eukaryota > Metazoa > Mollusca > Gastropoda > Planorbidae > Bulinus > Bulinus truncatus. Next base: position 551,435 of record JAGDYQ010000279.1, on the reverse strand, counting down.
CTATCTATCTATCTATCTATCTATCTATCTATCTATCTATCTATCTATCTATCTATCTATCTATCTATCTATCTATCTATCTATCTATCTATCTATCTATCTATCTATCTATCTATCTATCTATCTATCTATCTATCTATCTATCTATCTATCTATCTATCTATATCTATATCTATCTATCCATCTATCTATCTATCTATATATCTATCTATCTATCTATCTATCTATCTTATCTTTCTGTCTTTCTGTCTGTCAAATGACTGTTTGAAGGTTTTTGCCATCATCATTTTAAGGTGAAGACATTTTAGTTAAACAACGTTGCGACTGTTATATATGTCAGTTGACATAATGAATGAAATACAATTCTTTTTACAGCAAGAAAAAAAAAACAACTTGTTTTTAATCAAAAGGTTAAGCTCAAATAAAAACAATCTGCTATAAACACAATCCAATCATTCAATAGTTAATAATTTCCTACTATACTACACTTTCCTTAAATTCATTTTTTCTCCCTAATATCAACAAGTGTGTGTGTGTGTGTGTGTGTGTGTGTGTGTGTGAGAGAGAGAGAGAGAGAGAGAGAGAGAGAGAGAGAGTATGCGGAGTTGAAATGTTAATTATTACAGTTGAAATATACTTTTGCATATAATTGTAAATTTTACGAAAATAAAAATATATTTAATAGTCCACAAGAAGCATATCTATTTTTAGTTCTTTGTTTACTTTTGCCAGACACTTGGTGACCTATGTGCACCCATACCTTCATACCAATGCCTTAGCGAGCTTAACTCGCTCCCGGTGCACAATACCTTTTTAATACCTTTTTAATACCTTTTTAATACCTTTTTTAGCGATCCCTCCCATTCGAAAAAAAATATAATAATATATGTAAAATATACCATTTGGCGCCGCTTTATGAGTAGCCCCCGGACTTGATGACCCCCTTCCCCTTGCCCAACTCTCGCTACACCTCTGCTTCATACTCCTATTTTATATACATACTAGAACAAAGGCCTGGTACCCGGACCGGCGAGTAAGGCACACAGTTGGAGTTGAAAATAGTGAAAAATATATTTGAGTGCATTAACAATCAGTCTATATACTCGCAGTGGCCCCAAGGACATGAAGAGATTATTGTAGCCAAAATACATTTGAGAATAGAAACTACAAAGAGATTACCTTTTATTGCATGAACAGCTAAATATCATACATTTCCTTGTACACAACATTTTTAATTCCCCAAGGGAGTTAACTCCGACTATCAGCTTAAGTGAGACGAAGATTTTGGAATTCCCCAGTCTGTTTTTAGCCGCGGAAGTGTCATAACTCCGTTATATTTACTGTAGTCAGTGCATGTTGTGAGTTTTTAGTCAACATGAAAAGAGATATGTTAGAGGGAATTCCCTGTAGTACGGTAACGCACCAAAATGAATGGGATATAAAATACGGAAGTATAAAAATAAGAAGAGACACTGACGGTTATTGGAGGTAGATGTTTTTCTATAAAAAACTATGTCTTATTTGTAAAGTGAATAAATAAAAGAAACCACCATCGCCATCCTCGACATGTTGTGTTTAATAAAGAAATTAATCATGAAATGGTGAATATTGTCATTTTCTTTACTGAACATTTGTTTTGTACTAGTGATGTCAATCTAATTATATTTTAAGTATTGAGGACACTAGAGGATAATCACTTCGTTCACATTTTAACAACGCACTTTTATTTCTTCTGCACCCTGGGCACCAGCCATCCTTAGTCCGACCATTTTTCATCTAACTATCCATCTATCTACATCTGCATATGTGACTAAAAATAAAATGCGGTCACAAATCGTAAATAAAGAATGAAAGAGAAATTATGCACAAATCAAACCTTGAAAAATGAATAAGCATAAAATAACAGAATAGTGTATACTTAAAAGTTTGATAAAAAAAAGTGAGGAAAACAAACAAAATGATGTTTAGTTTTAATTCATTAACAAAACCATAGGGCTATTCTCTAGTTTTGGTGTTGCTGTACTTTTGTGATGACTTGGGTAACTTCATCCGTGTCTGGCTTGTTATTAATGTTAATGTAAAAAAAAAAATCAGACAGCTGGGTTGTCAACAGATTCTGTTGTCGAAACATGTTACACCTGGTCACTTGGTAAAATTGGCTTGAACACTAGTTTGCAGTCGATTTCAGGACCGATTTCAGAGTGTGTTTGTATGTGGGTGTGTTTGCATGTGTGCGTGTGTGTGTGAAAATGGGCTGAACTGGGGGCCTATTTAGTAATTTCTTTTGGCCACAGATGACCCCTATCTAGAAGTCACAAAAGTTCATCTCCTGACCTTTTATTGACCACTGTGGCAGATTTTTTTTGTTGCAACACCCTTTTCCACATTTCCCAAAATGGCTACATTGGCAATGGAGGTCTAACTTTGGCACGAGCTCGTCACCATGACAACCAGGCTCACGTCCTTTTCACCCCCTGAAGACAGCGTTGGATTAGCATTGATTCTGTGTACGGCTGCCAGATAGACGTCAGTTATTTGAACGTGATATCAATTATAATTCATTAAATTTACTTTTCAAAATAAACATTCTTTTTTTTTCCATGAGCTACGGTCAAATGTAACGGTACACCTCCCCCCTCTCCCCCCCACCAGAATGTGCACCCTTGTTGTAGTGCAGGATCGGAATATTTCTAATTTGTTTAGGGCAAACAGGCATATGATGAATGTCCAGAAAGAAACAAGAAATTGACCTTGGCCAGATTTAATCATCATGCTTAACCAAGTTCCTTATTTTTGGTCACCAAAACAATGAGAATGCGCGCACTTTAACAATGAAGCAACACAGATACTCATGAGTGTAAGTAAGTGTAGAGTGCACGTGCGAGCACTAGAAACAGGATGTTCAGTGCGATTGAACGCTCTTATTCTTTTGACACCCCGTCTATCATTTCATTACCTGGTGGTTATATATATAATGGACTATAAGCTTTCGACACCCAGCAACTCATTGTACAGAAAACTTGCCAACTCAAAGATTACAGCAACAGTTGAATATTTTAAACGCAAAGATAAATAATCTAATAGTAGTTTTCTAACATATTGGTAGGACTTTGTCTATATTTATTTATGGTAGGTTTTGTTTATACGTATTGGTTTCATACATGATAAATCTGCTTCGTTTATCAATTCAAATTATATTTCAGCAATTGTTCATAGTGATCTAAGCTCGGATTACGAGTCTTTATGATTGCATAGCGTTATTCTCATAAATCTGTGATGTCATGTCTGTATATATATATATACAAATAGATAGACAAATTCTGAATAGGCTGTCTAATAATCATTTAGTAAAGCTTTCATTTCAATTAAAGATAGAGAGTTATAAACAACTATTGATCAACTGAACATTGGAATATAACTCTAACCCTAACCGCAACCCTAACCCAGTATAGCATACTAATGTAATAAAACAAAATTATTTATCTTCTTTATGTGTCGCTTCGTACCTATGCCTAGCCTTTGGGTGGTGCGCGTACCATCTATTGAGAACGGCGCTTTATTTCTCATCTTTACTATTTTCAACTGTTTTCTTCATTTTTTATTTCATTTCTAGTCGTCTGGTGCTAAAACATTGACGTCATCCAATAAAAAAAAATCATGTCAAGTGCTATTGTCAAGCGCTTTTGCATGGTACTATGGCTTGTTGGTAAGGATGAGTCGAAATTGATTTCTTTGTGTGTGTGTGTGTGTGTGATTATTTTATTTAGAGCGTGTACATTGTAGCTAGTAAACTCGAATATCATCTTGTTAATTCGAATTACCTTGAAGAACTATATCCCAGCCTTTGAAAGTTTGGTTTATCTTTGAATCAAGTTAACGTGTTCCCATGACAGCACTATTGTTTAGCTCAACATTCAAGAATCGCATTTGCATTTTGAGTTACAAAAACTTTTTTTTTCCAATACCAGAATTATTGCTAAGTCAAAGTATTTTTTAATCACATGTAAACAGATTTTTTTTAAAAACTCTAGGCAACGAGTCTTTGGCAGCAAAGAAATGTTTGGTGTAAAGCTTAGATAGGCACTATATCGAAAAATCTTTTTATTTGTGTCTTTACTTTTCTTTTTTAGTATCCATCACTAGCCGCTGTGTCAAACGCGTCTTTTCTTTGGTAGTATCCATCACTAACAGCTGTGTCAAACGAGTCTTTTCTTAGGTAGTATCCATCAATAACAGCTGTGTCAAACGAGTCTTTTCTTAGGTAGTATCCATCAATAACAGCTGTGTCAAACGCGTCTTTTCTTAGGTAGTATCCATCACTAACAGTTGTGTCAAACGAGTCTTTTCTTAGGTAGTATCCATCAATATCAGCTGTGTCAAACGAGTCTTTTCTTAGGTAGTATCCATCAATAACAGCTGTGTCAAACGCGTCTTTTCTTAGGTAGTATCCATCACTAACAGCTGTGTCAAACGCGTCTTTTCTTAGGTAGTATCCATCACTAACAGCTGTGTCAAACGAGTCTTTTCTTAGGTAGTATCCATCAATAACAGCTGTGTCAAACGCGTCTTTTCTTAGGTGGTATCCATCACTAACAGCTGTGTCAAACGCGTCTTTTCTTAGGTAGTATCCATCACAATCAGCTGTGTCAAACGCGTCTCTTTTTTTTTTTTAAACTCTCTCCTTATGCATCGAGGCATCGGGTGCTACCAAACCTGCCATGTCCATCAGCTGGTGGAAACATAGAGCCCAATGGTTAGCAGGCTTCCGGACTCGCCCAGCCTGAACTCCACTAGATGTGGACACTGGCCCAGCAAGTGGTCTATTGTTTTCAAAATAGGGAGTCTAGACCACCCAAACATGTGCAAACGTCTCTATGTATTTTATTGGGTCTCATGCTAAATTAAAACATATCAGCAAAATATGATCTATCTATCTATCTATCTATCTATCTATCTATCTATCTATCTATCTATCTATCTATCTATCTATCTATCTATCTATCTATCTATCTATCTATCTATCTATCTATCTATCTATCTATCTATCTATCTATCTGTCTATCTATCTATCTATCTAAAACATTGTGCGTGTACATCTCTTTGTGTGTGTGTGTGTATACTCAACACACGTGCGTAAATACATTCCATATGTTTAACCAACAGCAAAGGTGTCACCTTCACCACAGGACGAATCTTTAGAACTCAACAAACGAGATTTGTGGCAACTGGCTGACATTATGAGACGCTGCACGGGTAGGAGTGAATGGGACTACAATAATTACGGATGTTACTGTGGGAAAGGAGGAAGTGGCACACCAGTGGACGGCGTAGACAGGTGCGTAATTTTTCATACGGAAGCATAATTTTGGTATCTAATGTCAGCAGCGGAGTAAAGTTAGCGCGACTTTGTGCGCCAAGCAGTAAACTTGAAAACAATTTTCAGCCGCCAGACCTGACACGGGCGATCTACTGTCCGCGGGTCAAGTAATGCCCGTTAAGCTGTTTGATCCGAAACGCACTACACGTCCCCTTCTGTTCATTGACATTTAACAAAAGTGTTTTTTGTGGGTAAAAAAATTGTCATAGCAGACATGCTAGTTATATATATATATATATATATATATATATATATATATATATATATAAATATATATATATATATATATATATATATATATAATACAATATAAATTATCTATTATAATATTTCACTTGTAGCAGGAAGGTGGTGTAGCGCATGCGCATGACTGTCAACCTGAACCTGCCAAGTTTGATCATCGCTGGGAGAATAGCAACTTTTTGTCACTCCCTTGTCAAA